>CAUYON010059575.1:0-12419 GCA_963573935.1 Arctocebus calabarensis | reverse complement strand
TAGTTTGCATTCCCACCAGCAGTGTAGAAGTGTTCCCCTTTCTCCACATCCACGCCAACATCTCTGGTTTTGGGATTTTGTTATGTGGGCTAATCTTACTGGGGTTAGATGATATCTCAAAGTAGTTTTGATTTGCATTTCTCTGATCATTAAGGATGGTAAGCATTTCTTCATGTGTCTGTAGGCCATGCGCCTGTCGTCTTTAGAGAAGTTTCTCTTCAAGTCCTTTTCCCACCCTGAGATGGGATCACTTACCCTTTTGTTGCCAATATGCTTAAGTTCTCTGTGTGTTTTTGTTATTAAACCTTTGTCTGAGGTATAACCTGCAAATATTTTCTCCCATTCTGAGGGTTGTCTGCCTGCTACACTTACAGTGTTCTTAGCAGTGCAGAAGCTTTTCTAGCTCAGTATTTATATCCATTTTTTCCTTATTCTACTTTTTAAAAATTTTGCCTATTATCTTTTACAACCCTACTATTACTACTGATTAAGTTGAATTTCCACCTACACCTAATTCCCTATTCCAGTTCTCTGCTCTGCGTTATTATTCAGCAATCGTGCCACTTTATACACTATATATGTTTCTTTTTGTTTTTCTCAGTAACTATAAAAGGACAATTTATGAAAGTGCTAGTCAGTCTTCCAATGTCAGGAATTATAAAGAGAGTAAGCTGTCAGGCGGGAAGTACAGTCAAAGCCTTGATTTTCTTAAGTGGCCTGTGTTTGACAGGGTCTGAGGTTATGTAAATTACATTTGTGGCTTGATCATTTTCCTAAATATGGAGAAACTGAGAGAACTTGGCCTCCAAAGTAAGTTTCATATAAGGAGACTGGATAGGAAAGCTCCTCTTTTATTGATTGAATCTTTATTGTTGACTTTTTGTGCATTTGCTTATCTCCTATCTTATTTTTGAAAACAATAACAATTTGTCTTTGCTTTGACTGTAATAAGATTTCATTAGCTAGGGAGGAAAAACAACTACTAAGGATGAAAGTTTTTTCTCCAGGAAGCCTTCTTGCACTGTCTTCTTTTCCTCTTTCCCTATCCCAACTTCTGTGGTAGAGAAGAGAGAGAGTCCTTATAATATCTCAGAAAATCTGAGTGGTGCAGAACACCAGTTTGTACTTAAGGCTGTTTAGATTAACGTATCTGTTTCTCTTTTATACACACGCTTAAAGGAATACACAAATCTGTATCTGCATGTATAAATCTGTATATGCTTTACTTAAATGCAGACTTTTATTATGCTGAGTACTCAAAAGTTAAAACAAAGTGTGTCTCTCCTTATGTATTTATGTATTATTGTTGCATCATCACCATTTCCTATTGATTGCCAATTTGTTTCTTTCTGGCTTTGCTGTCCTAAAGATTGATGCTGTTTTGGGGTCTAATTACCTAAGCCTTTCCCAATTACGTTTTCAATGTATTTTTTTTTAAATGCCTGCACCTTATGGCACTGCCCCAAATTACTTGTTCAGCCAAAGTGCTTGCTCAGCATATCTTCTTTCCATATGCATGTCACCTCCAATGAAGGCTCGTTTTCCCTACAGAATACTTTTCAGTTGCATTTATACATGTCAGCCAAATCTTGTCCTTCCTTTGCACTTGGTATTTTAATTAACATTCCTTAACCATGATATGGCCATGGTTAAGGTCATAATTTATAGGAAAATTTATAGGAAATTGGTTAGAAAGATGCAAAGAAGATATTCATAGAAAGACATACTTTACTGTATAATCTATTTTCATTTTTTCAACTCTTCCTTATTAAACCACATAAATAATGCTAAACATTTTAGTGTTATGCTATTTTCTAATAATCAGGTCTGCACAGAGGATACTTTTTAATTAAATAGTATATTTTAAAATTCTTTTATTAAAAATTGGGTCTGCACAGAGGATACTTTTTAATCAAATAAAATACTTCAAAATTATTTTATTTTAAAATTCTTTTATTAATGGAAATGGAAAAGCTAGCTATATTCTTATCTTCCTAAAGGGAAAAGAGATCCTTAGGTATATTTCAAAAAAAGGATTTAAAAAATATTTAGGAAAAAATTACTTAAAGGAGAAGGTGTGGTGGGTTGTGAGATCCTAGCTGAGATCCAACTAATATGCTGGTTCCCATGTTAAGGAGGATAGTTATTAGTGAGAGCTTGGAATTTTTAGAAATCTCACTCAGAAGTTGACAGGTCAAACAAATTTCGTATGTAAAAGGTAAAAGAAATTGAATAGAAAGCTCAATTAACTTGCTATATACACCCCTATCTACAAATGGAGGAATTCATGTTCATTTCAAACACGCATGGAATATTCCAAAGCACTAATAATGTACTAGTTCTCCCCCAAATACCAGTGATTTCCAAAAGATTAGTATCATGCAGGCTAGATTCCCTAAAGAGAATGGGTAATACCCAATGGATAGCTACCCAAATCTTATGTGGGTTTTTTAAAACTCACTAACTAACTGTATCAGTTATAGCAGTACTTAGTAGATAAATTACTAAATTTTTAGAATTGAGTGACAAGGGAAATTTGGTATGCTGGAAGATATGAAATACAATTAATATAGCACTTATAAAATGATCATTTTCACATAGTTTTCAGGTCTCAAAAATGATTGAGAAGTGAACTAAATGTTCATTTCAGGAAGATAGAAAAAGAGCAATAGAGTAAATCCAAAAAGTAAAAAATAAGACTAAGATGCATATACAATAGCAGCAGTGGAATTAAATTTCAATCATGAGATTACATTAAAAAATTTTAAATTGGATACTGGCAAGGATTTTGGCAAAAGACAGCCTCATTCACTATTAGCAAGATTTAAACTGGTGAAGAAATACTGAAATGTTACTTAGAAGTTACTTAATGAAATTTTATATGTATATGTCTTGCAACTACGTATTTAGTATAAACCAAAAAACCCAAACTTCTTAGAAAGATATACAGCTAGGAAGTGTGCAATAATGTTCACTACAGTGTAATTTGAGGTAAACAGATGGAACTAGAATGAAGTATGTGGAATAATAAACTTCATATATTTTTAGAAACATGTGTAAGAAACATAATAAATATTTTGAGAATAAACATAGATGGTGGATTAGAAATTGTAATAGTAAAAAAGACATTTTCCAACTCTTTTAAACATAAAGAAACTCAAATTAGATCAAAGTTTATCTAATAGTAATTTATCTAGTATTTCTTAAATAAAATAACACATGAAATTAAGTTTATTTCTTCTTTCTTAATGGGCAGATAGCTCTGCCATTATACCTGGTTTCCAAGGTTACTTCACATCCTTGTAGAAGTCAATCTATTCACCTTCACAGATATAGGACAGCTTGCAGATCTTTTTCTTCTTCTAGCAGGACCTGTAAGCATGTTTATTTTTTTTAAGCTGCTGTAAATCTGACTGTAATGTACTGTAATGATTGAATAATTATCAGTAATGACTACCCAGGGATAACCTATTTCTTCTATATTTTCTTTCCTATGAAAACCGAGATTAAGAAGATATAAATATTTTTTAATCTGCAAAGCATTGGAGTTTGTGAGGCAATTTTGTATGCATTAACTCATTTAATTCAAGAACATAAATATGAATCTTCCTTAATTCATAAGTCTTACTGCAAACACTAGGAAAAAAATCTGCTCATGCTGGACCAAAAAATATGTATTTATTTTCCAGCTAAAATAGGTTCTCTGGCTGGAACTGATGTTGGTCTCCATAGGACAGACACACTTGGATAGAATAGAAAAGTTCTCTGCTGAAGATAAGACATGTAAAGCAGACACCAGTATAGAAATTCTACTTCGAATAAAAGCAAAATTCTATCTATGTGGCAGCATAGTTCCTATTGTGTCATGGTGTAGGCACTACATTACCTGAAGTCCATCCCAAATCTATCAACTCCTTAGTCAACCAGTCAGTCTGTTGATACCTACATCTCACAGTAGAGGGTAGAGGAGATTGGTGTTATTCCATGCTCTGTGTTTATCTGATGGTTAAGTAACTTATTTCAATGTTATAGAACACATGAAAGCAGGTAAAGAAAACAAACGATACAGGAAATTAATACACTTTACAGGCAGGGCCAAGAAAAGTGCTTGCAAATTTTCCAAAATTTGTTAATAAGATATGGATAATATTTGCCTAGATTACTGCATTTAATGTGATCAGCTTTAGTTATTTAACTTACTGGTCTTTCCTTTTGAAAATACGAGAATAACCAGCATCAGACCCTGGCTTCATTTATATTTGTGCCATGATTAATAGCCTAAAATAGTTCCTTTTACTTTCCTCATCAAAATACCTTTGATTAATGTATTGCTTTGTTCATATAATGTAGGTTTTGCGCCTCCAATTTCTCGGGCAGAATGCTACCCTTGAACAAAATACATTTGTTGGGCACCCTCCAGTCATGGGAAGGTGGCAATAAAATAAAGAAAATTGATATAGACCAAAAAAAAAATCCTTTTCTTTGATGTAACTCCTTCCAAATATGAGGAAAAATTCTCTATATTTTGCTATTAGTGGCTTTGTAATAAATTTTCCCTTTCAATAAAAGTCATCATATAATAAGAGCACTAAAGACACATTGAAATGGAGAGAGTTGCAAAAGGAGCAGGATCAAAGAATCTTTTGTCTGCTGCTGCCTTCTTGACACGGGAAATTGCTCCAATAACACGAAGGTCCTTGGAACCTGGACAAGACTGCTGTGCAAGGCACAGTTCTGTTTTGGCAGCCACAGGGCGCAGCTACCAGTGACATTTTTCCAAATTCTTTAAACTTGTGTACAGCCTAAGGGTGTAGCCAATGGTGGCAGGATGACCTGGATGTTCACAGGCTTCTCCTGAAGAATTTATCTTTAACCCACACTGAAAAGAGAAAGTGCTTAATGTGAAAAAGGATCTGGAATATGCGATTTACAGATGTATCGTGTACTTTGACTTAAATGCCGGGTTTGATGCAAATCATATGACTTTTCTAATACAGATAGTTAGACTTTTTGTGTTTTATACTATTCTTTCCAATTCTATAAGCAGACACGACCTCCTCTCATGCTCAGTGTCTGAGAAGAGAGACCAGGCTTCATTTGTGTGAATATTCCCACACCTAGCATTGAACTTAACCACTTTAAGTGCTCAGGTCAAGTCAACTTGTGCCACGTGGAATAATGTGCAAATATATAGATTTACTTATACCTGGTGTGGTTAAAAACAATGACGTTTTCTGTGTGAGTTGTTTTCCCAAACATCTGGAAATTCCCTGACTAAAGATTCTTGTGTTTTCTTTAGTATTTATTCATGACAGCTTGTGTAAATGTCATCGTCTTCTAAAGCTGAGAAAATGGTCAGATCTTGAGCTCTTCCCAGGGTCTCAGGGCCTTATAATCCAGGCTTGGGTTGAGCAGATTGGGTCCACTAGAGGCCTGAGGTCAAAGAGTAGAATGAGTGCTGCTGTCAGCAAGTGGTGGGAGAAGGAGAAGAAGGGGGCCAGTGCAGGCCAGTGAGGAGCCAGGCGAGCAGCCTGTGGCGACAGAAGCCCCGTCAGATAGACGTGACAGGAGTCAACAGTGGGACAGCCAGGTGGATGAGACTGTGGCATGAGGGAGTTCTGAGCGGGAAGAACAGGATTGAGCCACAGAGGGTGATCAAACACCAAGGGAAAACTGGAGAATGAGGCAGGATCTCAAAAGGCCTGGAGCACTGAACACACGGCCAGGCCAGCCACTAACATGGACCATAAGACTGAATACACAGTGAAAGGTGAAAATGGAACAAGAAAGTTCATCTGGACTCTCAAACCTCCCTTGTGTGAGTTGAAAATGAACCAAGCCAAAATTTTCTCATTTTGCTGTGGTGGAGAGATATTTCCAGAAGTCACTGGTATCTGTCTATCAATCAATCCTCCATCTATCTATGTTTCTATGTATCTGTCTATTAGCTATATCTCCTTGTTCCTAGGGTTCTATACTTTAAAAAAAATTTTAGCCCATTTTTAGGTTCTAGGAGATTCTTCCCTCCTTTTTATCAGCTCCCCCTTCCCTTATCCCTGAGCAAGTGTGTCTGTTTTGAGCTGTTACTCTCTGCTTTCTAATTTGTGTCTTCCAATCTGTAATCTGTCATAGGCAGGAAAGCCAGACAACCCACACTCTTTGGGAATAGTTCAGTGGCACCTACTTCACATGACCAGAGATCTCTTACTCTGGAAGATTTAAAAATGGTACAGCTATTGTTTTTTGTTTGTTTGTTTTTTACTTATGAAAATATGTATTTAACAAACCAAAGTTTATCATGGGTGAATTTGGGATTGTTTCTGGGACAATTTTTGTTTTTAATTTCAGAATATTATGAGGTTACACAAGTTTTGTCAAATAGTTTGCTTTGTTCAGATTGAGTCAAAGTTATAAGGGTGCCCCTCTCCCAGTGTGCATAACGTACTGTAGGAAAATTCTCTTAGAGACCAAAAGAAACCTCAGAAAGATTATGCCTCAGATCGTCTGTATCTTATTTATAAGGTAAATTTCATTATTATTTACACTTTACCTTCTAAAGATGGTCCTTTGATTCAATAACAAATCATTGTTTTGGCATAATTCAGAATTGGTGGTAGAAGAAAACAGCAGTTAACTTATCCAGAATATTTGATAAAATTCCTTCTGATGTGTTTAACATCTAGCAAACACTGAATTAACTATATCATTTATTTACAAAAGCTTCTCTTGACTAACAGTGAAAAAGCAATAGATATTGAACTTTGATAACAGAAAGTTATGCAAAAAGCACAACATGTTGTTTGATTCATGTCTTTATATTTCAGTTGCAAACAAACAAAAATAGCTTTGATGATAATGATTTACTGGAATAGAAATATTAGCACAGCAAGGAAGTATGAAATTAAGCCGTTAAAATTATACAGTTCACAAGTTTAAATTTTCCCCTTTATTTGATTTGCTTTCTCATTTTTTCCTAGTTTTTTCTCATTCCTATCGTCCACTTTGCTCTTATTTTTCCCTTTTTATAATTGCATCCTGTTTCCATTTTCAATTCTCTGTCTTCTTTCTCTCAAATAATATATTTACTTTGAACATACTTCATTGTTATTTCATCTTATCCCATTCTACCTCATTTATATTACATTTTAGTGGCTTTTTGATTACATCTTTTCAAAAGCTGCATCAAGAATCAAATAAAACAAACCTTAGCAGAAATTCAAAACTGAAAAAATAATACAAAAACTACTAGCCTCAGAGATATTTTACACAATTAGGTTTGCAGCTTGACCTCAAAGTCAGCCAGCTGGGCATTTTGCCCTTTCGAGGAAGGCCGAGAGATGGAGGATGGCAGGGTTTTGTGCAGTTTTCATCCATAGGCATATGTTTGTGTTTCCTGAGCCCCGGGGTAGCAGTGGGAGAGGTAGATGTAAGACCATTAAGAGTGGGCTGGTGAAATTCTTGCAAATCTGCTGAGATTTTTCCAATTTTTATATTTATCTACAACCAGCAATTTCGCTTCTGCAGGTGATACTGCTACTTTTAGTAATTAACATTCAGCTATCGGTATATTTAAGTGTCTAGCATATCAATTGTGCTCATACATTTTAAACTACTCTTGCACTATCAGTCAAAACCAGTATTTCTATTGTGGATCGGAAAAGATTTTCAGTACAAGACATGTTAATTTGGATTAGAGAGAAAGTGGTGGGAGGGTATTTTGTTTTCTTTGTGTGTAATCGGATGTTCTGATGACAAGAAAGCAAGGTCGTGTTCAGGGTAAGAATGAGAATAGGTATGGTAGGATTTGGGCCATTGCTGCAGTAGTATCGCTGGAGTCTTCATCAATCTAATATTTTGACAGGCAATGTAATAAGCACTTCCTATTAAGGGCATGAAGAAAGTGATCTAAAAAATGAATTTAGTTCTCTAAAATATTCAACCTCCCACCATAGTTTCTTGCATGCGTATTTTGCGTGGTAAAAATTTTAATCAGTTAATCTAGTTTCAGAAACTGGACATTGAATACTTTTGTAATTTTTATTAGAACCATAGAAAATGTGGAGCTTTATAGTCTATGTATCTGTAAAACTCTGAGTGTTCACATATACTAAGGAATTAAGTCTTCTATTCAAGTCTTCATTTATACCTCTTAGAATTTTAACGTTTTCTTCATATGAGAATGATACATTGCTTGCTAAATTTATTTTTAAGTTCTATTTTGTTTTGGTTCTTGCTTTTGTCTTCAGTGTCTTATAAATAAGATTTAACCCACTTTTTTCTGTATGGAAAAGCTTGACTTATGTATATTAATTTAGTAACCAGATAACATATCTTTTCTAGTTATTCTAATTGAATATCTTAGTTTTCTGATTATAAAAATAATATAAATCTGTGTCCTTTATTCAATTTTTATGTTTATTTTTCCTTTCACCTCTGTAACTTTTTTTTGACTTATCCTTCCTTGGGGGGAAAAATCTTAAAATTATTGGTGAAGATGGGCAACCTTATGCTGTACTTTAATGGGAATTATTTTAATGTTCGACCAATAAGCATAATATCAACTTGTTTAAAGACACATTTTATTACATCAAGAAAGTCCCTATATCACAATTTTATACAAAATTTTACTTTAACAACAATCAAAATAATATGAATTTTGTCAAATTCACTGGAGGCTGTTCATATGTTCATTTTCCTTTGATATATTTATCAGCTGTATCAGTCTGCAAGCATTAGCTATCACTCTAGATATTACAGTGTAGAAAAAAAAGAATTTCTTTCTTTCTTTTATTCTTTTCTTTTTTTTTTTTTTTTTTTTTTGAGACAGAGTCTCACTCTGTTGCCCAGGCTAAGGTGTCATGTATCAAACTAGCTCCCAACAACCTCAACTTCCTGGGTTCAGGTGATCCTCCTGCCTCAGCCTCCCAAGTAGGAGGCTAATGATAATGATGCCCAGCTGTTTTCTATTTTTAGTAGAGATAGGTTCTTGCTCTTGCTTAGGTTGGTCTCAAACTCCTGACCTGTAGGTATCCTCCTGTGTTGGCCTCCCTAAGGTGCTAGGATTACAGGTGTGATCCACTTCACTCTGCTCAAGAAAAGGATTTCTTAACAAATATTTCATGACTTTCAACATCTTTTAAAGAGCTATAGTAATTGGCTCTACGTTTGGCTTCCCATTATGGGCCCAGCCCTTAGTGTCATACTCACTGCCCTCCTCTGGAAATCAATTGCCCTTGCTATGGAGGTTGATGAATTAGGAAGCTGGCGTCTGTGAGTCCAAAGGGCTCTGCCTCAATTTATCCCACAAAGCAGATCCTCGCTCTTTGCCTTTCTTCCCTCTTCACCCAGTTCTCCATTCAATACTCAAAGTCTAATTTGCCTGCCTGATAGCAGAAACTAAATCACTCCCAGCTTCCTAGATAAAAGTGGGAAATGCAGATTTTAGAATCCCAGCCTCTGTAATACAGGAAAAGTACATCCCAAGGGGCTTTAAATAGCTATAGAGAAAGACAGTCTATGAAACTTGCCATACTCTTAATACAATGAATTATATTAAGAGAATTGGTAATATTGAAACAGCTTTTCATTTCAGAAAACATTCCAGGTGACTCTGCAGGCCTATATTTTGCATTGGTACTAAATGTGATTGGTTGTTTATTCTCTTGCTTTGCTTTGTCCAGGTTTATGGTCAATGTTATACTGAACCTGGAATTTGGAAGCCCTTGTTTTCTCTCACACTCTAGAGCAGGTGTCCTCAAACTTTTTAAACAGGGGGTCAATTCCTGTCCCTCAGACCATTGGAGGGCCGGACTATAGTTTAAAAAAAAAAACAAAACTATGAACAAATTCCTATGCACACTGCATATATTGCATTTTGAAGTAAAAAACAAAATGGGAACAATACAATTCACATCAACTCATGTGGCCTGCAGGCCATAGTTTGAGGACCCCTGCTCTAGAGCATTCTAAGTAGATAGAGCTGTTTCTTTCTAGGAAGTGTGATGGACTTCACCTTTTCTTCTACTTGGCCTCTATCATGTCTACAGAATAGCTGTTATTGTTCTTATTCAAAAAACTAAAGGTAACAAGACTTTATTCACTTATGCACTAATGTAAACAAGAGGAAAAAACAGAAAAATTCTGGCTCCTGCATTGCCCTATTTACCCCCATGGAATAGGTCAGGTGAGAGTCAGTCAGACAACGTGTAGTGCAGGTGAAGAAGTTGTCTCATTGTTAAGGGAGCCCTGATCTAAGGTTCCTGCTTTTTTACAGACAGGGTTCTGGAGAATGAAGAGAGGAAGGGGTAGAAAAAGCACTGAGTCATAGCAGCAGGTATAGAGATTTCTCATCTACCATCTGCCCCACACAACCATGGCCTCCCTTGTCATCAGCATCCCCCACCAGAGTGGTACATTTGTTACATGCATAACCTTGCTGACACATTATCATCACCCAAAGTCCATCATTTGCATGAGAGTTCATTATCCCATGCATGCAATGGCCAAATGTTTGTGTCCTCTTTAAATTTATATTTGAAGGCCCACCCTCCATATCTGCCAGACCAGGCAGCTGGCCAGGTAAGAGACTCCAGGGCACTACTGAGCCCTGGCCAGCCCCCAGGCCAGCGATGCCACTGGAACCCCCACGGGCTCTGATCCATGCCCCACTGGGCATTGGCCCACTGCCCGCTGTGGCCAGGAACTCCACCGGTACCTCCGGAGCCTCACTTGACACTCCACTGGGTCTTGGCCCACCGCCAGCAGCAGCCAGGAACTCCACTGGGACTCCTGCATGCACTGGGCCTTTGCCTGCCACCAGCAGCGGCCAGGAAGTCTGCTGGGACTCCCGTATAGTGCCAATCTGTGCCCCACCCAGCCTCAGCCTGCAGCCCACCAGGACCTAGGACACCTGAGCGGCACCGATTCACACCCTCTGGGATTCGGCCCTATGCTGGCAGCAGCCAGGGACTCCACCAGGCCTTGGCTCGCCACCTGGCCTACCCTGGCCAGGGACTCTGATGGAATCCTGGTGCCGGTCCTCCACCTGCTGCTCACACTGGCCAGGGGCTCTACCAGGAACTGGCCAGGCCTCCGCCTGCCTGCCCAGGCCTGGAACTCCTGGAGCCACACAACCCGCCTTCTCTCCTACCCCCTCTGCCTCTGCACTGGACCGCCAGTCTGTTCAGGGATTAAGGAGGCTGCATAACCAGTGCCCTCTCTCCAGAGCCCTCCTCTCAGCCAGAGACTGCTGGAGGCACAGGCTCCCTTTGCAAAGGCAACCGGGTGCCCCATACCATGCCCTTCTGCTTGATCTGGCATGCCACACTCCAGAGCTGCTCCTGCACCTAGAATTCCCTGGGTGGGTCAGTCCCAGAGGAGCTACACAGGGTCACTCCCTACAAAGATCCAGCAACAACAGAGTGATCCTGCTGGGGTCTGATCTAGGAGAGATACCTCCCCAACTCTGAGAACAGTCATAGGCAACAGGGAAAAATAATCATGAGGCAGAATCAACAGAAAAATTCTGGCAATATGAATAATCAGAGTAGATCAACTCCCCCAAGGAATGACAAGGTAGATACAGCACAAGATTCCTTGCATAAGCAAATGGCTGAGATGTCAGAAATTGAATTCAGAGTCTGGATAGCAAATAAGATCAGTGGAATGGAGGAAAAGATAGAATTAGAATTTCAAGCAGTAATCCAAAAGATGACCCAAAAAAGTCTCAAAAATTCAATGAATTCAAAGACAAAATGACCAAAGATTTTGACACATTGAGACAAGAAGTTACAGCCCTCAAAGATCTGAGAAATACAGTAGAATCCCTCAGCAACAGAATAGAGCAAGCAGAAGAAAGGATTTCTGATATGGAAGACAAAGCTTTCAAACACTCCCAAACTTCCAAAGAGGAAGAGAAACAGAAGGCAAAAATGGATCATTCTTTCAGATAGCTCTGGGATAACTTGAAGAAAACCAATATTCTCCTTATAGGGATACCTGAAAACGAAGAAGTGGCATCACAAGGCACAGAGTCTCTTCTTTATGAGGCTATGAAAGAGAACTTTCCAGACATGCCAAGAGATTCTGAAATTCAGATAGCAGACAGTTTCAGAACCCCAGCATGACTCAACCCGAATAAGACATCCCCCAGGTACATCATAATTAACTTCACTAAAGTTAATATGAAGGAGAAAATTCTGAAAGCAGCCAGACGTAAGAAATCCATTTCCTATAAGGGGAAGGATATTAGAATAACTGCAGATCTCTCTGATCAAATCTTTCAAGCTAGAAGAGAATGGTCATCAACTTTTAATCTCCTAAAACAAAATAACTTTTGACCCAGGATCCTGTATCCAGCCAAACTGAGTTTCATTTATGATGGAGAAATTAAATACTTTAATGACATCCACATGTTGAAG
>CAUYON010059572.1:0-50822 GCA_963573935.1 Arctocebus calabarensis | reverse complement strand
GATGGAGAAGGAAGGAAATATTGCAGGAGGTGAGATGAGAGTGGTGGGGGGCCTGGACACTGCCCGGAGTGGGGCTGCCACCAGGAACGAGGTGGAACGACTCCAGACTCAGCTCCTTATGCCACACCTGAGTTTTCCCAGGCTGGTCCTAGGAAAGAAATACCCAGGAAGAAATACCCCTGGTTTCCCCTAATTCATAGCCCTCCTCTTTTTTTTTTGAAACAGAGCCTCAAGCTGTCACCCTAAATAGAGTCCCATGGCATCAAAGCTCACAGCAACCTCCAATTCCTGGGCTCGAGCGAGTCTCCTGCCTCTGCCTCCCAAGTAGCTGGGACTATAGGCGCCTGCCACACACCCGGCCATTTTTTGGTTGCAGCTGTCATTGTTTTATTTGGCGGGCCCAGGCTGGATTCGGGCCCACCAGCTCAGGTGTACGTGGCTGGTGCCTTAGCCCATTGAGCCACAGGCGCCGAGCCTACTTTCCAGCTTTTCATTGTGTTTTGGTTTCTGATTATAATCCCCCCCAAATGGGTTCCATTTTGTTGTAGTCAAATTTATCAGTATATAATTTATGGTATCTTTGTTGTTTCATACTTTCTTCAGAAAGGTCTTTATTTTTGCTTCAAGATTGTAACAAAATTTTCCATGTTTTCATCATTTGTGGTTGAATCTTTAATATACATGGAATTCATTCTGTTCCAAGGTCTGAGATAAGGATCCAGCTTTATTTTCTTCCAGATTCTTTCATTGTCTCGACAACCTTCTAATTTTGCCCTTGATAATGTGAGCATTTTTAGGATCAGAAATCTTTACTTTGGAAGCTTTTTTAAAAAAATACTATTTGGAAATTCATTTTGGTAATTATTCTTCCTCTCACCCACTTTAGTTCATAGCAAACTTTTGAAGACAAAGTATTCTGCCAAAATGGGGGAAAAAAAGGGGAATTTATCCATGTTTGAGCTGAAATTTTAAAGGAGAGGAAGTTATTGTAATACTAGGAAAGTGAGAAAATCCATAAGAAATATGAGTTTGGGGGCTGGATGTGCTGGCGTATGCCTGAAATCCTAGCACTCTGGGAGGCGAGGTGGGAAGATCACTTGAGCTCAGGAGTTTGAGACCAGCCTGAGCCAGAGTGAGACCTCATCCCTCAAAATAGCCGGGCATGGTAGTGGGTGCCTGTCATCCTAGCTGCTAGGGAGGCTGAGGCAAGAGGATCACTTGAGCCCAAGTGTTTGAGGTTGCTGTGAGCTATGACACAACAGCACTCTACAGAGGGTGACAAAGTGAGACTCTGTCTCAAAAAAAAAAAAAAAAGAAAAGAAATGTGAATTTTGGAAGGATTTTTTGGGCCATTTGCATAACTTCTCCTTACCCAAGAATCTGGGAAGATTAGGCCTTCCCCCCCTGTTAACTGATCACAGTTTTGTGGTTAGTTAAGTGTTTGGTCTTTTGGTGCTTGTTTCTTTTGGTAGACTTCAAATTCCAGAAAAGCAGGGAGTGTGTATATGGTGCTATGTGATTTATTAATTTACCTTTAGTAACCAGTGGAATATTTTTCCCAAGACATACAGAGTGAATGGCTACACCCCTAAAGTCTCCAAACATACCCGTCTACTTTGCCTTCGGCAATCCGCACTTTCATGAGAAAGGAACCACGTCTTGCTAGTCACCTTTGTTTTCCCCACAATAAGCATTAATTCTACATGCTTTGAATGAACGAATGTACATCATTAACAATGACAGTGCGCCATTAGCAACTGATCTAGTTCATAAACTTGTGAGGTAGATGATTCACCCAAGCTTACTAAGGTCGTGGCAACTTGGGAAGCTGAGGAAAATTTCAAAGTCCCAAAGAAGAGCAACAGGCCACCTTTTGTTAATCCCGTGTGCACATCAGGATATTAAATATGATTTTCTCAGTGGCAAAGGAAAGCAAGAGCACGACTTTACATTTCCGTTGCTGCCTGACTTCTTTGAAGAGGTCTCCTGTTAAGAAAGATCAACTTGGAAACACTGAAATATTCCAGTTGAATTAAATCAGGTTTATGAACCACTTAAGTGATCAGTGGACAACATTATTCTTAAAATGAATTATATCCCAGTTTAAAGATAAAACAAATAAAAATAACCTTTATTAAATGTTAATTAAAGGCAGTTATTTTATTTAGAAAATATCTAAAATCTCTATTCCTTTATCCATAAAATGGTCTTAAGGTTTCTAGCTGGGTTGCGTAAAGATTTTTAAATGCAACTATAGTGATACCTACTTTTCTAAAAACACACATTTTTGTGAGTGAAGGATGTAGATTGCAATTTTGTTTCCCTTAAAGACAAAAAGGAAACAAAGTTGTTCGCAAGCTTAAGGAACTTATTCTTAAGGCAAAGTGCGGGTCTCACGTCACCATGACTACTCGACAGAAATGCTCAGTTTGCGAGGAATTAACTCCCCGGCCTGTCGTATTAGCAAGAATGTAGTTCTGGGGTTGTCCAATTATGTGATGTCACTAACGGGACATAGGGAACTTTCAAGGGGAAGACGAAAAACAATCACAGAACTAAAACCTCTCAAAGAACCCACAGTCAGGAGATCACCTACATGGGCAACCGAGGAAGAAACTCAACAGAGACCGAATGCAGAGTAGCTTTTGGTTGGAGAATATTGTCGAAACGCTGATGATAACACGCCCTCGTTAGGTGACAACTAACCTTATAGAAAATGTCTGCGTTACGCAGCACTTTAAAGATAATTTTGAATCTCCACTGCGTGTGGCATCGTATTGCTGAAGAACCTTCCATTAAAAGTGCCCCCTCTTTGCCTCGCTGGATACCGTTGCGTTTAATACTGTATACAGTACTGGGTATGATTTTGTATCCATATTTGCTTATGGCTGCAGGGGTCCTGTACTCATATTCTTGTAGTAGATACGTAGTTCATATAACTTTTTTTTTTTTAACCTAAAGAAAGGAGTTCTATGACTTTCCAATGCATGCAGTAAGTGCTGACAGGACAAGAGGAAGTGGAAAAGTGGAAGTTGCCTCTGCCTTTAAGGGAGTCCTGTAAGTGCTTTAATGAGTAGATAAGGTGTGCTTCCAATGAGCTCACCCATCGTTTGAATGAAAACTGCTGGGAAGGTGGTGCTTAAGCAGAAAGGGTTGCCAATCCCTCGGCCTGCTGCATTGTTCCTGCTGCCTTTCACGGCTGGTGTGCTCAGACCAGAATTCCCTGCAGAATGCTCAGAATTCCACAGTCCCAGGCCTCATCCCAGATCACCTGCATCAGGGAAAGGGGTCTCCATATTGGTATTTTTCGAAGCTCCCCAAGTGGTTGCCATGCGCGAAATTAACTGTTTCATCATCAGGGTCCTGTGATTTCTATAAACATGTCAATGCAGATTTGCCAACAAATGCCTGCTGCTAAGGTGAAAATGAAACAGTGAAGTGCAGTGGGTCAAGATAGAAATACTCATTTAATGAACCTTTATTAAGCATCTATTATATGCTCCGTTTTAGACAATATGAATAACAGAAATAAAGAAGACACTGTTTCCCTTCTTTTCATAGCATAGTTGAAAAGATAAGAAATGTAAAATGAATAACAGTGTATTACTGGAAAAATCTAGGGGTTTTGTTTGTTTATTTAAGAGAAAGGGTCTGGCTATGTTGCTCAGGCTGGTCTCAAATTTCTGGTCTCAAGTGATCTTCCTGCCTCGGCCTCTCATCGTACTGGGATTATGCAAAATCTGTTTTGATTCAGGCCAAATGCAACCAGAGTTTAGGACATCCTCTACTGGAGAGGCTTTGAGAAGGAAGGGCCCCCTGGGAGGAATCGTACATCTTGCAGTGTGGGGGAAGGCTGGGAGGGGTCGAACCCTGGTCAGAACAATGTGTGAGAGAGGGGGCCAGAGGGAAGACCCTGGCAGTTGATGGAAAGCAGAGTATTTCAGTGCAGCCACGCACATCTAGGGAGTAGGGAGCAAAGGTCAATGGGGCAGCTAACACAGGACTTGAACTCTGCACAAGGAGGCGAGGGCTCTGCATTTTATGCTAGGTGAGTAAAGGGACGTGATTAGAGGCACTTCCTTTGGAAAATTTGAGAATGTTTTGATCTAAAAAAAATATTTAGTCCATTGCAAAGGCCACAGAGATAAAGATGTCTAAATCCAACCCTGTCTGGCCTCAGGTGTCCTAGAATTTTTCATCCTCCGAGGTGGCCTCTGAGAAGGCTGGAGAAATGCTGTGTGTGTCTTCCCCCTGCCACACTCAATAATGGTTAAAGGCTTAATTATCTTTTTATGAGCCCAACAGTCCTAGTTTTCTGTTGCTCGGACACAAAGACATCATCTGTCTTCCTCAGATGCTGCAGCTGTTGAATAGGAGAGGAGGGCAAGTTCACAGGGGCAGGGATGTGCAGTGTGCAGCGCAGGTGCGAGCGAGACTGGCCTGTGGTTGAAACGAGACAGGGCGCTGAAAGCACCCACACTGTGCAGGGCATTAAAGAGCATTTAGAGGATCGGTTAGAACCAGTGGCTTAGAGAAGCTTGAACTGTGGCGCCTTCCTCCCTCCCTCCCTCCCTCCCCCCTCCCTCCCTCCCCCCCCTCCCTCCCTCCCTCCCTCCCTCCTCCCTCCCTCCTTCCTTCCTTCCTTCCTTCCCTTATTCCCTCCTCCTTCTTTCTTCTTTTTCTCATTATTTCCTTCTCTTTCTTTCATCTTAAGAGACACTTTCCTTTTATTTCTTAAAATATTATCATGACATTATAAAAACAAGTATAGTACGCTGTGTTAAAATCTCAGTTGTAGGCAATATTTGCTTCTCATGTTTTTAAAAGGAAGAAAACTGAACGATAGGTCCTATCTACAAAAGTCTATGTTTATGATATTTGACACAAATAATGTTTTACTATACATTGTTTTTAGGACATTTATTCATATGAATTCTTATAGTTTATTCACTTCATTGGCTGCTTAAGTATAGCATGTTGTATGAAGATACTACAATTTATTTATGCATTCCTATGGATAGACATTTGGGTTGCTTTCAAAGTTCCAGTATATAATTGATGTTCCAGTAAATATTTCTTTTCTTTTCTTTTCTTTTTTTTTTTTTTTTGAGACAGAGCCTCAAGCTGTCACCCTGGATAGAGTGCTGTGGCATCACAGCTCACAGCAACCTCCAATTCCTGGGCTCAAGCGAGTCTCTTGCCTCTGCTCCCAAGTAGCTGGGACTACAGGTGCCTGCCACAACGCCTGGCCATTTTTTTGGTTGCAACCGTGTCATTGTTGTTTGGCGGGCCCGGGCTGGATTCGAACCCGCCAGTTCCCGTGTACATGGCTGGTGCCTTAGCCAGTTGAGCCACAGGCGCTGATCCAATATTTATTTTCTTTTTCTTTCTTTCTTTCTTTTTTTTTTTTGAGATAGAGTCTTACTCTGTTGCCTAAGCTGGCATGTGATGGTGCAATCATAGCTCACCGAAAGTTCCGACTCCTGGGCTCAAGTGATCCTCCCACTTTAGCATACCCAATAGCTAAGACTACAGGTGTGGGCCACCACACCCTGCTAATTTTTCTATTTTTGGTACAGACAGGGTCTTGTTGTGCTGCCCAGCCTGTCTTTGAACTTGTGGCCTCAAGCAATCCTTCCATTTCCATCTCCCAAAGTGTTGGGATAAAGTAGGAGCCACCATGCCTGTCCTTTTAGTGAATAGTTTTGTGTGCAATTCTTTGTGCAGATGAGAAAGCCACTGGCACATTCATCTAGAAGAGGAATTGTTGGGTTATTGGGCATAAGTGTTTTTTAACCTGACTTTACATGGTCATCACTCTCCAGAGTGATGGTTCCAGCTTAAATGCCTGTCAGCAGTCTGTATGAATTTCCAGTTGCTTCTTAGGGCATCTTCCACCCTGTGCTGTCACCTGCTGTAGTCCGGGAGGCAGTATGTTTAATGGTTGAGATTTGGAGTCTGCATAGAGGATCTTTCAGGGGATGATAAATATATTCTTAAATTGGATTTTGGTGATGGTTACGCAACTCTACAAATTTACTAAAAAATGATTGAGCCGAACAGATGGACTTTATATTGTAAAATTATATCCCTATAAAGCTGGTAAAAAAAGATTTAGGCCCTGAAGACAGATAGCTTTGGGTCAATTTCTGAGTCTGTCTCTGTGCTTCAGTTTCTCCATATGACAAATGAGGATATTATACTGTCTATGATACCCTGTTGTAAAGGAATAAATAGATAACACATTTGCTCTGTGCCTGGCACTTAGAGCTCGGTAAGTATTAGCTAACTGTTACTTTCCTGGCACCCAGTGCCCTTGCTCTGACCTTGATTCTCCATCTGCTCTCCCCCATCTATTGCCTGTGCCCAATTGGGTTTTCTCCACTTACACCCATGCTCAGGCTCTTTCTCTTACCCACCTTCCCTCTTCCTTTACCCAAATGAAATCTATTCTCTTTCTCTTACTCACCTTCCCTCTTCCTTTACCCAAATGAAATCAGCTCTCCCACTGGAAAAGTTTAGACAGATTGATGCATTAGAAAGTTATTCATGGCTGATAGTAAGTTATTTGCTTTCAAACAAAATATTTGAAAAATAACTAGAGTTAGGAATCATGGAGAGATAATGTATTAGTCTGCTAGAACTGCTATAAAAAAGTACCACAGACAGGGTGGCTTCAGTAACAGAAATTTTATTTTCTCATAAGCCTGGAGGCTAGAAGTCCAAGCTCAAAGTGCTGGCAGGGGTCGTTTCTGGTGAGGGCTCTCTTCCGGGCTTGCAGGCAGCCACCTTCTTGCTGGGTTCTCACACAGCTTTTCTGGGGGTGTGCTTGTGGAGAGAGAAAGATCTCCCCTCTTCTCTCTCTTCCTTTTCTTATAAGCATACAGACCTGCTGGGTTAGGGCCTCACACGTGCTCATACAACTCCTGGTGTCTCTTCCTCTTCTAATGACACTAACCCAGGACTCAGAGCCACAGATCAGTCTCACGGTGTGTCTAGTTCAAATTCAGGCATTGGTTAATACTAGGTTAATAAAAGTCATAGACCATCGGGATCATTGCTAAATAACATATTAAATTGGGGATGACACCATATAGTCATGCATGGCTAGGTGATGGGCTGTGTTCTGAGAAAGGCCTCGATAGATAACTTTGTTGTTTTATGAACATAGTATGGTGAATTCACACAAATCTAGACGGTGTAGCCTACTGCACTCGTGGCTGTATGGGATGCCTATTGCTTCTAGGTTACAAATCTGCATAGCGTGTTCCTGTACTGAATACTGACATGATGGTAAGTATTTGTGCATCTAAACACAGAAAAGGTACATTAGAAACACGGTACTATGATCTTATGAGAGCATTATTGTACACGTGGTCCGTCACTGACAAAGCACCACTCTGCAGTGCAGGACTGTTAATTCATTCATTAGGTTTCAGCTTTCATAGAAAAAGGCATGGCCCCCTTTTGCCTTATTTGAAATGACCCTTCAATTGGCTCATTAAAAATCAGGCATTCTCATGCTTCTTCTGCTGCATGTGTTTATAGATACTTTTTTTTCTAAATTTGAAACAGTCTTGCTCTGTCACCTCAGGTAGATTGCAGTGATGTCATCATGGCTCATTGTACCTCATACTCCTGAGCTCAAGAGATCCTCCTGCCTCAGCCTTCCAAGTAGCTGTGACTTTTCTATTTTTAGTAGAGGCAGGGTCTTGCTTTTGCTAAGACTGGTCTTGAACTCCTGAGCTCAAGCAATCCTCCTGCCTCAACCTCCCAGAGTGCAATCCTCCTAGGATTGTAGGTGTGAGCCACCGCACTGGGATGGGATACTGTTAACTCTAGGATAAGATGTTTATATAACCACCCAAAATAGTATGTGGATTCATTTTTGTTCATAGAATTCACTGACTAGTTCCCTCTCAAAGGGTAACCTTTCCAGGTTACTTCAAGTTGATTGTGAAAAAACTGGCCACCTCCCACTTGAAAAGACTCTCACTCCCTTGGAGCTAGTATCTAATTCTAAGGAATAAATCTGTTGTGTTTGAATTTTGGCCATCAGCTTCGTGAAGCAGAAGCGTGTTCATGCACCTGGAATTCTGTGTCACAGATGAACAGCTCTCCCTGTGTGGGAGAAACTGAACCCACTTCTCATTGGCTGTTACCCTAGAGGATTCCTGAGTGTAAGGAAAGGTGCATGTGAGGAGGAGAAGTCAGATAAGGAGGGAGCACAGTGTAGGGTCTGGATGCAGGCACAGCTCCTCCAGCTTCCAGAAAGGTGCCGTGGACTGGGCGCGGTGGCTCACGTCTGTAATCCTAGCACTCTCGGAGGCTGAGGCGGATGGATTGCTTGGGCTCATGACTTTGAGACCAGCCTGTGCAAAAGTAAGACTCCATCTCTACTAAAAAAAAACAAAAAACAAAAAACAAAAAATAGAAAAACTGAGGCAAGAGGATCACTTGAGCTCGAGTTGAAGGTTGCTGTGAGCTACAACGCCATGGCTTTCTGCCCAGGGCGACAGCTTGAGACTCAGTCTCAAAAACAAACAAACAAAAAAACCCCAGAAAGGTGCAGTGGTAAACAGGACACAGGAATCTCATCTAATGATAACATCACTAGTTCCTAGGTCTCAGTCAAAACATTGAAAATTTTTTTCCCTACCTTGGTCTAAGGGCTCCCTGGGAGCATAAAGAGGAGAAAGCCCAATGCCATTAACAAAAAAGAAGGAAATCGATTTACCAGAAGAAAAACAAAAGTTAGAACTCCTAGGAAGGAAGGAGATTATATGATTGTAGTAGAGACCTAGGGGAGCAGAGGCAGAAGCTGCAGTGGATGTCCTTGGAAGTGCACGAAGGGTGATGGTGAGCGGGACTGTTGCTTTGTGGAACTCACTTGGCCTTGACCTCTTGACACACACAGCCTCCATGCAATATGAGAAAACCAAAGGCATATTGTCATTTGCAGATGGAGAAGATGCCAAGTAGAAAATCTATAGACATGCCAAGAGGAAATGATCATTTTGCTCATTTGGAGAAATTTTTGGAAGAAACAAAGTCAAATTAGCATCAGAAAGACTTAATCAGAATGTTTTGGTTCTGGTTATTTATTGCTGTGTAACAATTTGCCCCCAAAACTCAGTGGTTTAAAAACAACAACAATCATTTTATTATGCTCATGGATTCTGCGGGTCAGCAATTTGGAAGATGTTTGGCTGGGTGGTTTTGGCTCTGGGTCTTTCCACATCATTGCAGTTAGACGTGGCTGGAGCTCAAGTCATGGGGGCTGGTGGAATAGCTCTGTGGCTTCTTGTAGACCTAGGACTTTCCCACATGCTCTGCAAGGGGCCTATTGACCTTAGAGCTGTCAGACTGCTACATGAGGGCTCAACTGTCCAGAAGCACGTGTCCTGAAAGAATCAGGTGGAAGCGGAATTGCTTTCTATGCCTTAGGCTGGGATCACACCATATCCCTTCCCTTGTAATTACACCTACCGAGATTCAAGAGGATGGAATGTAGACCCTACCTCTTCGATGGGAGCAGTGTCAAAATCAAGAGCATGAAGAATGAGAGGTAGCCCCTTGTCATGTTTAGAAAATGCAGTTGGCTGCAATTTTAGAAAGATCTCTTTATAACCATTTTCAGGTAGGTTCAGAAATAGACATTAATTGAAGAAAAATGTGCTCAGTGAATGTGCCTTGTACTGACTGGGGTTGCCTCATGTTTGTGTCCAAACAGGAGCTGGACAGCATTGTGATCAGGCCCTTGTCCTGGTCAGCTCCCCTCCCCCCTTTTTTATAACGTGTTATCAGGTCCATGTGCAGTTCAGTTAATTGTCTTTTAGTACATCTTATTTCTCTTAATTGCTCACAGAGAACCTTTCTTTTTTTAGGTAGTGGTTGGGCATTTAAGCACCAGCTGAGGGTTACACAATACTTATTATTAAAGGCTGTATTGTGTTATCCCAAAATTCACATGTTGAAGCCTTCACCTTCAGTACCTCAGACAGTGACTGCGTTTGGAGACGGGGTCTTTAAAGTGATCATTAAGTTAAAACGAAGCCTTTAGGGCGGACCCCAATTCAATATAACTGTGCTTGTAAGAAGGGAAGATTGGAGCACCTGAACACACGGAGGGAAGAACATGGGAAGACACTGGGGACAAACGGCCATCTGCAAGGCAAGGGGGGACGCCTCCGAAGAAACCATCCCCGGCCAACCAACACCTGGATTTTCGACTTGTACCTTCCAGACTATGGATGTATTTCATCAAATACTCTGTGGTATTTGTTATGGGAGCTCTAGCGTACTAATACACTTGTCAAAAGGTCTTAATGTATTTTGAGATGTGTTTTAAAGGGTCTAGTTCTCCTGACCATGTTTTCAAACTGATGTTTTAAAAGTAACAGATGCCTCCCCACACATACCCCCACCCCCCGCTAAACTAAATACAAAATATGGAAATGTTCCTTTATTGGTATACAATTTGCTTAGAAGTTTGAAATATTTCCTTGTAATAAAGGCCCTTGGTGGGAATAATGAGATGGCTTAGGACACATGTACTTAGAAACATGTGTGACTTTGGGCCAAAGGGCCCAACTCTTCCACTTGGGGGAGTCTCTCTCCTGCCATGGCTCTGACATCCTTCTTGCTCACAAAATTCAGCACTGTCTTATTAGGGCAGCAGTCCACGTCCTCCCAGGCCAGGAGAACGCGAGGTGGAAAGTCAGCCTGTAGCTCTCCTCCCCGCCCTGGGCCCGCGTCGGCGCCAAAGTTCTAGCAGCAGCTCCGAAGGCCCCGAGTGAGACTGCGCCGCCCCTGAGCGGAGAGATGCGACGTGATTGGCTGACGGCAAACTGTACCGGGAAACAGGCGCCGCCTTCGGAGCCTGACCGCCTGGCTGCGAATCCCAACTGACCTTTACTAGGCGCGGGCAGCTGGGCCAGCAGACGTGCCACCTGTCTGAGTCTGTTTCCTCATCTGTAGTAAGGGGATTATACCTTCATCTTGCAGGTTATTGCGAAGATTAAATGAATTAAACTGTGTGTCTGCATGGTGCCATGATTTGCATACAGCTTATTAAATATGTATTTTCCTCACTCCTGGGAGAGCAAGTGTGGGGTTCAAATGAGATAACATAGTTGGTCAGGCCTAGTGGCTCACACCTGTAATCCTAGTCCTTTGGGCGGCCGAGGTCGATGGATCGCCTGAGCTCAGGAGTTTGAAACCAGCCTGAGCAAGAGTGAGACCCCGTCTCTAAAAAATAGCAGGGTATTGTGGTGGCACCTGTAGTCCCAGCTACTTGGGAGGCTGAGGCAAGAGGATCTCTTGAGCCCAAGAGTTTGAGGTTGCTGTGAGCTATGATGCCAGGGTACTCTACCCAGGGCAATAAAGTGAGACTCTGTCTAAAAAGAAAAAAAAAAGATAACATAGATGGAAATACTTTATAGTCTGTGGAGAGCTACCTCTGTGCCAGCTGGAATCATGATTTGGTTTGATGTTGACTCATTCCTGCTGGATGGGCCTCAAGTCCATGGTTATGTATTTATTTGCTCTTGTGTAAGAGAAAGGAGTAAGGTCATTTGGTTGGGGACATGGGTGTGGTGGGGGACTGTGAGTGTGCTCAGTGTCACATGTTCAGGCTTGAAAAGCTGACAGGTAGAATGAACCGTGAAGATGTTTCTGCAAGTCCATGGAAATATTTCTTCTTAGTTATCAGGTGACCAATCTCATGAAGGACTTTATGATGTAATAGGAGGCTCATGAGGTCATGTCCTATCCCAAATACCTAAGCGATTTACATCAGAATCTGCCCAAGTAATTTGCCAGGTCATGACACTTCCTGTTTGGACACTGACATTTTAAGTTAGACTATGGCCAAAAGTCTGTTTTATGGATTTGCCACATCAAAAAAGTCTTTGTTTTAGAAATTATGTTTAAATCTGCGACGAACATAGTCTTGGGGATGTGAAGAACAGATGGGCCTAAACGTGACTGTTTTCCTTGAGCAATCCTGAATTAGCATCATAGATATTGAAGATGGCACAAACTAATGCTGCCCTTGGCCAAGAGGGACAGCTGTGTCCACATGAGCTTTCGTACCCACCTGGAGGCCCTCCCTGCTGTGGGCTGGGCTCAATAGTTCATCTTTGCCTCCCCATTTGTGGTGCTCCCAATCACGTACCTTCTGGAATTTGGTCAGGCTTCATTATGGAACCCCCTTCCCCCACCCTGAAGTCATTCTTTTCTTTAGCAGCTCTTTCAAAATGGAAGATTTAATGCAATAAGAATGTAAAGTTTTGCTTCAATTTTGCAGGTTACTCTGCTGTCTTCTGAAAAAGATTCTTCCCGTTCTGTCTTTCCGTTAGTTGGCCCTCAGCTGCTCCCATCTCTGGCATATCGTGTGTGGTTAGGGATAAGCTGGTGGGATGAACAATTGCCTTTAGTTGCCCCTTTGCCTGACATTTTCCATTTAAAGATTCATTCTACGGCTTTGCAGATTTTCTTTCTCATGCAAACTCTCCCGAGAGCTATTCACCTTATCAGCTAATATCTTAGCCAGCTTCTAAGGGTGTAGTAGGCCTGCAAAGAAGGGCCTAGAAGAAACTGGATGGGAATGGGTATTCTTTAAGACAGTGTGTAATGATGTGGTTGGTAGAAAGTTCAAAACTTGTACTTCAGGATTTTCCCTAGGGTCCTAGATAGTTACAAGAAGGATTAACTAAATGCCCTTCCTTCCTTCCTTCCTTCCTTCCTTCCTTCCTTCCTTCCTTCCTTCCTTCCTTCCTTCCTTCCTTCCTTCCTCCCTCTGTCCCTCCCTCCCTCCCTCCCTCGAAAGAATCTTGCTCTGTTGCCCCAGGCTAGAGTGCAGTGACATCATCACTGCTCACTGCAGTCTCAAATTCTTGGAGTCAAGTGATCCTCAATCCTTCCAGCTCAGCCTCCCAAAGTGCTAGGATTACAGGTGTGAGCTGCTGCACCTGGCCTGTTTTCTAAGTAGAGGAAGATGAAATTGGATCAGATTGCTTAGTGTAAGAGTAAAGCGGATAGAAGCCATACCCATTAATGGTCATTTTGGCTGAAGTGTGTGTGTGTGTTGCACGCACACACATGTCCCACAAGTGACAACAATTTATATTAATGAGTTGCAGGAGGTGATGGTGAGAAAGAGACTCGTTGAAGTAGCCCGTTCTCAGTAAGCTGGTGTTCTAGATGGTGGGAGCTGTGAAGAGATGAGAATCATGCCTACTTCCTAAAAACTTTTCACTCAATGGGAGACACCCAAGCTCGAGAGAGAAAGGTGACTTTGCAATAGGCACAATAAACGCTTTGGGGTCAGGTGCGGTGGCTCATGCCTGTAATCCTAGCATCCTGGGACTGTAATCCTAGCATCCTGGGAGGCTGAAGCGGGTGGATTGCCTGAGCAATCCTGCCTTGAACCTCACAGGTTCAAGACCAGCCTGAGCAAGAGTGAGACCCTCATCTCTAAAAATAGCTGGGTGTTGTGGTAGGTGCCTGTAGTCCCAGCTACTTGGGAGGCTGAGGCAAGAGGATCTCTTGAGCCCAAGAGTTTGAGGTTGCTGTGAGCTGTGAAGTCATGGTGCTCTACAGAGTCTACAAAGACTATCTAAAAACAAACAATCAGTAAACACTTTGGGATTCAGAGGTGGTCTGGCAGTGTGGGGGAGGCTTCATGGAGCAGGTGACTCTTGAAATGGTCCTTGTCAGATCAGAGGGGCAGAAAGGAAAGCAGCACATTCCACATGGAAGGAGGCAGAGGTACCCACCATTCTTTGTGGAGATCAGAAAGGAAGCAGTTTGGCTGCACGCAGGATTTGGTGAGCAGATCAATGGAGGAGAAGCCGGAGAATAAGGAAGTTAGTTGGGGAAGTCTTGTGGGGACTTTGGTGCCTACAAAGTGGAGGCTGGAAAATGTGCAGGTATGGTTGTGCCCTAACTCCACCTTACTAAGGACTGGGGCTTTCCAACGCACCCCGTTTAAAACAGGGAGCTCAGCTGAAAGAGTTTAGTAATAACTGCAAAATCCTGTGAAAACCGCAGCTCCCGCTCGTAAGCGCGCCCTTTACCAGGTGTTGGCTCTTGTGACTTTTGTTAAGGACTCCCCCTCCCCTACCAAAAGCCCCAGCTGAAAGGTTTCCACCGCTGCTTCTAGGGATGGAGAGACTTTGAGGCATAAGCCTGCTCTTGGCCCTGCCGATCAATAAAAGACCCTTGCTTAATTAGGACTCAGCGTGCTGACATTTCTCTATTCCACTCGCTTTGGGTTTAACAGTATAACAGGGTCATGAAGAAGAAGTGCCCAGTGCGCTGGGGGAGGTGGCTTGGCTGTGCACGAAGGCCAGGCCCCAGGGTAAGACCCCTCGGTCAATTACTTCTGAGGGTTAGCCTGATTAGGAAGGGGAGAGGGTGCACTGTCTGTGGCAGGGGGACTTCTGTGACCTTTAGTAGAGCTGGAACATCGTGGACCAGCACAGGGAGGTTCGCTCCGACACCCTGGGGCGGCCAGCACTGGGGTGAACAGAAGCACCAGAGGGGCAGCAGACGCAGAATCTCAAGGTTTCGGCGCTGCTACTTAAAAAAAATGTGTTATTGCTTTAATGTTTTTTCTGCTTTATCTTAAAATAATTTCAAACTTAAAAGTAGGGTCACTAGTACAAAGAACTTTTTTTTTTTTTTTTTTTTTTGAGACATAGCCTCAAGCTTTCGCCCTGGGTAGAGTGTCGTGGCATTACAGCTCACAGCAACCTCCAATTCCTGGGCTCAAGCGAGTCTCCTGCCTCTGCATCCCAAGTAGCTAGGACTACAGGCGCCCGCCACAACGCCCGGCTATTTTTGTTTGGGTTGCAGCCGTCATTGTTGGTTGGCGGGTCCAGGCTGGATTCGAACCTGCCAGCTCAGGTTTACATGGCTGGCGCCTTAGCCCGCTGAGCCACAGGCGCCGAGCCTACAAAGAACTTTTTATTAACTAATCAATTAATTTGAGACAGTCTCATTGGGTAGAGTGCCATGGTGTCATAGCTCACAGCAACCTCAAACTCTTGGGCACAAGTGATCCTCTTGCCTCAGCCTCCAGAGTAGCTGGGACTCCAGGCACCCACCATAACGTTAGCCTGGCTATTCCTTAGAGAAGGGGTCTTGCTTTTGTTCAGGCTGGTCTCTAACTCCTGAGCTTAGGCAGTCCACCTGGCTCGGCCTCCCGAAGTGCTAGGATTACAGGTGTGAGCCTCCGTGCCCGGCCACAAAGAACTTTTTAAAAATTCTAAATCATTTGAGAGTATGTTGCCAACGTGGTGTTCCATCAATTCCAAGCACTTGACGGTGCATATTCCTGCATGTCAGAACATTCCCCCACACTACACGAGACAGCCACCAAGGCAGGGAATGAACTCTGATCACCAACCCCTGTGCCTCCGAGCGCACTCGGCTTCTTCCAGCTGTCCCCACACTGTCCTTTACAGCGGGAGGAACCATTTCAGGGTCACACTTTGCATTTAGTCACCCTGCCTATTTGTAGGTTTTTCAAGGCATCAGTCCTGACAGAAAGCAGGAATAGACGATGCTTAATATTGGACTTGATTTTGTTTCTGCAGCCTGGTCACTGTTCAGTTACCTGCCTAACTGAAAGGGACTGCAGATAACTTTGCAGTGTTTGGCCGGGGCCGGGTTTGAACCCGCCACCTCTGGTATATGGGGCCAGTGCCCTACTCCTTATGCCACAGGTGCTGCCCGAGTGTGGATAACTTTGGAAAAATGCAGAATTTTAAAATGAATTTTCCAACAGTATTGTGGCTATTTTTCTCTTCCCTGGTTTTATGCACCTGTGCAGGTCAGAGATGTGCTGGGTAGCGGTAGAAGCTGGCTCTTGTGATCTCTTACTACTGCACAAAGCAGAAAACGGAGATCCTTTTTCACCACGGTTATTCCTAGAGCAGGTTAGCGGAAACTCGGCACAGCCCTGAAGACACCTCCCAAGCTGGACCAGGGCAGACTTGTAAGGATGGGCAATTGTTCCTCTGGTCTCATCCAGAGTCTCAGACTTGCCATAATTGCTTATTTTATACAGCTTTTGGCTTTCATTTTGCAAAGTGATTCATGTGGAATGTAATACGTTTGCATCTTTGAATGATTACTTACCCGGAAATTTGTCCTCCTCTGATAAGATCACTCATTTCCTGCACAAAAATTACTTTTTCTCTAAGGTACAGAAGCGACCCTTCTCCCCTTTTGGTTCACGTTCTTAGGCATCATTTATTCATTCATTTCTTCACTCAGTGAGCATCGGCTGTTGCATTCGTGGGTACATGTGTATGGATAAAGCAACCTTTGTTCTCAGGGAGCTTGCCATTTGTCCTGGGAAGAAAGGCACATGAAAAATGACCTTTGAGTCAGAGATTGACCTTGAAGGGAGGCCGGGGTGAAGTGCCTGGCATTGATCAGCAGGAAGGCTGTCGTAGAAAGTGTGTGATGAGCTGGAGTGCGAAGGAGGAGGACAAGACGTGAACTTAGAGGAAAGTTGGAGATGCCCACCTCCCCAGCACAGTATTTAATGGCAATGAGGATATTCACATTAGCTCTCCAGCATTAGGAGGCGGCACGTCAGACCGTATCCATAGAACACATAACATCCCACACTCTCAGGAGGAGCAGAACGCTTCCATAGTAATTTAACACCTTCATTTTGTAAACAACATAATGGAGGCCCTGAGAGATGAAGCTTTTCAACTCAGCCCTGCTGTACTGAGCTGGGAGCAGACCTCAGATCTTTCCAACTCCGCCTTGGGGCCTAAGCCAAGAAACCAAGCTAAGTGTGGCTCAGAGGCTGAGCTGGCTCCCCTGGACCACGAAGCTGGGGAAGGGGCTGGGAGTATCTTTAACTGCCACCCACATGTGTAGAGGGACAGGAAACACACTGGCTATCATCTCTGTGGGGCTCCCTTGTAGACCTGCTCTTGAGACCCCAGGGAGAGGACAGCCCAGGGTAGGGCCTGGGTTGGGGCCAGGTGGGGATCAGGTGAGAGGCTTGGCGTGCTGAGACAGGTGCCACCGGCAGGAGAGTTGGAGAAAGATTTTCCTGGGCCTCTGTCCTACGTGTCTGATCTGATTTTCAACCACTGTGCTGTGAGAGGATCTTAGACATGGTACAAAAAGTTTTAAAGATCATTAATTATTTTCAAAAGAAGTTCAAAGCCCAGCAAGTATATATATTTTTTAATTCTTTTTTTTTTGGTCACCATAATTTAAATGTGCCGCAGAAGTTTAACTGTAGGTTCAAGTTTGCCGTGACATAAAAAAGGTTGAAAAACACTGCTCTAAGTCTTTTTCTTTGCCAGCCTCCCTTCTTTCCTTCCTCCCTGCTCCCCCCGTATGGTCTACACATACCTCTTTTCAAAAACAAAAACATTTATTTTGAAATTATTAACTAAATGTTGTAAAGTAATTCAGAGAGGCGCCATGTACCCTTCACTCAGTTTTCCCCAGTGGCTACTTCTTACCTATGTCCTATATACAATCACCTACTTGTATGATTTTTTACATGTGCATTCTTTTTTTCAGTTAAGAGAGGGATCTTGCTATGTCCCCGGCTATAGCGCAATGGCTATTCACCGTCATGTTGGTAGCTTACTGTAGCCTTGAACTCCTGGCCTCGTGTGATCCTCCTCAGCTTCCCAAGTAACTGAGAATATAGGTGTGGCACTGTGCCCAGCTGCCCGCCTGATTCTTAAAAATCCTAAATTCACCCCCTCCACCTGCCTCTCCCACCCTTCTTTAGCAACATCAGCCCCCCTCGTATCTAAGATGTTCAGACAAATGTCTCCTATCTATAACACAGGAGCAATTTAGTTTCTTCAATCCAGAAGTCCTTACTCTCACTAAGGGGAGGGGAAATTAGAACGGTCTTAGCCAAGTCTAAAGGGAAATACAGGTGTTCCCAGGATTATCCCGAAAGTACTAAGCAGATGGCTGCCATATTTAGTGAGGGCTAAATGGATCCTTGCATTTGGGAGCTGAAAAGCTTTGGTTCCCTGAGGTGGTGGTACTGAGGGGAAGCTTTTGGGTCATTGAACAGGGCCAGTTACTGAGTCCTAGGGCCTGGGGTGCACCCTGTGATGGGGTAGAGGGTCTTCTGCTCTTTTCTTTTCCTGGGTCTCTGCCCCAGCAGCTGCTCCCTTAAGTTACCCTGAGAGAACAGCGGCTTCATCATGTCTTTACCCACCCACTGAACACCCAGCTCCGGGCCACTTGTTCCAAACAGCGTCCGGGCTGGGAGTCTTCTTCAAGAAACACTTAAAATCTTGTCACTGTGCTGTCCCTCCTCGTTTCTGGATATTGCCGATCAATCTTCCAAATGTCCCACTTCTCTCAGGCACGCCCTGGCCGAGCAGCCTTCAGCACACCCCTTTGGCTGTTTAGGTCTGAAGTCCCCAACTGGCCTTCCTGGTGACAATACTGTTTGAATCTGGGAGGTACAGCAGCACACTGTGTTCATTTTTTTAACATTCCTGCAATCAGGAATGATCTTCCCTCTCTAAATGCTACATTACTTCAAGGTGTGATCAAAGCCCCAGCTTCCCTACCAGCTAAGTCTGCTCTGATTGTTCCAGCTTACAAGGAATGTTCTACTTAGGAATCCCTGTGGCAGGTGGCGCCTGTACACAGCGGTTATGGCACCGGCTACCTACACTGGCAGGTTCGAATCCAGACTGGGCCTGCCAAACAACAATGACAACTGCAACAAAAAAATAGCCAGGCATTGTGGCAGGCACCTGTAGTCCCACTACTTGGGAGGCTGAGGCAAGAGAATCGCTTGAGCCCAAGAGTTTGAGGTTACTGTGAGCTGTGATGCCACGGCACTCTACCCAGGGTGACAGCTTTAGACTCTGTCTCAAAAACAAAAACAAAAAAAGAAATCCCCATGGCAGGTTGCCTTGACTGGCCTCGTGGTGCTTAATCATACACTGGTGTGTACTGCTAGTTAATTTTACTGCTATTGGGTCCTCAGTGCAGCCTTGCAACTAGGCTTTCTTCTCTGCCACTACTGCTGGGAGTAATTTCCCAGCTGTCCTTGCACACTGATGTCTTACACTAAGGAGGGAAGTCCCGGGCTGGAGTTTTGCATGGACCTGCCACATTCTTGTGCTCTGTGTGCTATTGGGAAGGAGAAAGAGTGTCTGGCTCCTTTGGCTTTGAAAGTGGAGGCGAGGCTGCCCCAATGGGAGCACCGGCATCAGCTGTGGAACGCTCTCCTAAATACGAAGGGTGTTTATTTGCTAGGGAGCCAAAAAGGACAAATGCTTACCAAATGTTCACCAAATTTATATAGGACATTTAAAATTCCTGAGTCCTGATTTTCTTATCTAAGACCTGAGAATAATATTTATCAAACAAGGCTATTTTCAGGATTAAATAATATGATATGTGTAGTCACATACTGCCTGGCATAAATTAGCACTTGACAAATGTGAGCTCTTCTCTCCTCCTATTAGTTCTTGAATCGTTTACCAGGAAAATTATCCTCTATAATCCCCTAGAACTACTCATCTGTACATAGTAACTTTAAAGGAAGTATCTAATAACAATTCCCTGCTGGTTATTGTTTTGTGTCTTTTTAAATGACTCTAAGTTTTCTTTGCAACAAAAGATTGTGACAACTTGCTTTGATTTTATTTTAAATAAAAATCACTACTTAGGAGCTTCGCTGATTTTTATTTTATTTCATTTCTTCTTGCAGTTTTGAAATTCTGTGTGGATCAGGATTAGGCTGGCCTCAAGGTCAGGGTCTGTCTCATTGTGTGTCTTGACTGGCAGACCCAAGAGGTCCTGGAGAATCAGAGCTGAGGGTGCTTTCGACTTGAGTGAGATTTTGATTGGCAAAGTCATGGGTAGATATGAGTCTGTGGTCTCCACTGAGCGACAGTAAGCCAGGCATTGATTCTGTCGTGAGGGCCAATTTTTTCCAAAGGGCAGATGGAGGTGTTCAGTTGAAAATCACCCTACCCTCCTCCGCATCTACAGGTGTTTCTTTAGTGGCCCCTATTATCTTGACAAATACCTCAGAGTTGGGGCCCTGTTGCTGTTGTCATTGCAAGTAACCTTTACAGACAAATCACGTGCAGGAGATGAGTCACTGGATCACTGCATGGTTCTCACCGCCCGGTCCCCAGCCTGAGGCCGAGGCGGAGGGGGATGTGCTGGGGATGTCAAGGAAGGAGGTGGGGACCAACTTTTGTGCTGCCATCTGGCAGCAGAAATTGCTTCTCTGAGATTGCTAGAATAAGTCAATGCGGCCTGGGGTGCAAATAACTGACACATTGGCTGCTTCCTATTGTGTACAGGAACACGATGCCGCCAGAAGTGGGTTGAGAATTTGTGCCCTCATTTCTCTTTAACATTCCCATTGGGCAAATATATAAGAGGTTCACATAGTTTATAACATGACACCGCTTTGAAGCTTAACTCTTTATATATTATTCCATGAAGGGGAGCGGGTTGTGCTGTTGAAATCAAAGAAGGGGCACTCAAGACCCACAGAAGCACGGAAACAGCCCGGCTTTCTGGGTGTTCCTGCAAAGACACATCTCCCTTGGATGGATGGCCCTCATTTTGTTCATTTCTTTCCTCCTTTCTCTCCCTTCTCAGACAGTTTGACCACGTGCGTCAGCTGTCAGTGGGACAATACATGCTTGGTGAATGGATGAACAAGAAGTACCATTGTCAATGCGTGTTGCCTCTCAGGTTGAGCAAGGTGACTGGAAAGACAAGTGGATGGAACTGACCTTTACAGGGGGTGTCCTGAAATGGGGAGACCCCACTGGCCTCCGTGGTGAGGCAAGCAGGAGCACTGGAAAAGAAGGGAGGAGATGATGAAGACCCCTGAGCTTGTGCCATGCGGGGTCACGGCCTCCTTTTTAAAGAAAGTGTTTAGGAAGTGGGATGACGGGCTAGTAGGCACACAAGGGGGAAAATGTGTTTTAGAGCCAAACGTAGTCCCCTGGCTTAGATGGTGATAAATAAGGGGTGAAGTAGATGGATGAGCCACGGTGAAGTCCTAGATGATTCAGAGTTGGGAGGCAGCCACCTGCAATCCTGGGGGTTCTCGAGGTAGCTTGCTGTTCTAGAGACTTAATTACCACTGTAACTCATGACACATAATTGCATGTCAGATAGGCTAGTTTTCATGCTGAACTGCAGCCTTTTGGAAATAAATGATGCTTATTTCTTCTTCCTCTGCAGAGTGACCCACCGGATTTCTAACACACATCTCGTTCTTCTTTCTTAGCCTAGTTCTTTAACAGAAATAGCAGCAGCGACATGATTTCATGGAGAACTCACATAAAACTTGTAGAATCATAGACTCTTAAATTTTTAAATTATATTTAGAGTCTATTTGAGATCTAATCTCAATTGCAAAAGCCCCCTGAAGTTGATTAAAATAAAGAAAGAAGTCAGATTTCAGGAAACCTTGGTTTTAAAATATATTCAATCCAATTTTAATTTAGGAACCTTGTAATCTCTTTTTTTTTCTATAAAGAGATACTTCTTTTTTTTTCCCCCCTGTCTCCCCACGTTAGATTCAAATCCCATTACAGAGTGAGGAATTGTGAATAGAAAGTGGGTGGTTTCTTTTGGAATAGAAAGTTGAAGATGGCACCCAAAGCCATTTAGAAAAACCTGGAAGAATTTTATTACCTAACCATGGTTTGTTTTAATGAACAGAGCATGACTGGCCCCTAATTTTTTTTTACATTTGTTTTCCAAAGAGTTAGCCTTCTTTCTCTTGTAGTCGGTAATTTAAATTTAAAACCAGAAAATGCTTATCAAACTTGAATATGAGACTAATTGTTTTAAAAAACTATTTCTAATGTAGGAGTTTCTCACTGTTGCTTAAAGGTATTTCTTTTGGTCTCCCATTCAATGAAAAGCATCTAAGAGAACCTAAGCAAGGAGAAGACTGTTGTTGAAGATTTATATTTATAGTCCTTGATGAACTGAATACATTTTACAAGCTGCATTTTGAAATCGTAATAATCTCATGTGAAGCAATCAAAATTCCAAAATCATCTAATCAAGAATGACATCAGAGGCAAACAATCTCTAGACGGAGTAGGTATAATTCCCTCTGTAAATCGTCCATTTAGAGCAGATGTTCTAATTCTGTGGATTAAGTCAAGAAGTGTTGAGCTAAGTTGTCCAGAAGACAGCTATTTAGAAAAGGTGTATGAACTCAAGTTTCTTAAACAAAAGAGAAGGCCATTCTTTACCCCCATGTACCCATCCTCTCTCAGTCAGATGCCAAGTAAAAGGGGAAGGTCATTGCCGCAGGGAGAGGGTGCTTTCAAAGGACAGCCTTGGGGTGAGCCCAGACCTGCAGGCGTGTGCACATTCTCTCTTCCTGCTCCTTGCCTCTCTGTCCTTTCCTACAAGATTGAGAACAAAAAAGAACAGCAGCAGGTTCTCGCAGTTTTTCAGTTTCAAGGAATAGCTATTTTGGTTCATTGATCAAGCGAGACATATGGATTCAGAAATACAAGATCTGAATGTTTTACTTCCACTTCAAATCTCATCGTTTGGCATCTCAATTAGAGTGGACCTCCTACAGCAGAAAGGAGGTATGAAATATATTGATATGGCCCCAATTATTGCAACGTTTGGGCCCTGACCCTGATCTAGAGACAGAGCTGTCGGCTCCAAAGGTCTGTTGTTAACAGTTTATGCAGTGTTGTCAGAAGCTGCATTCATTCTTTACTGTTTTCTTATTGCTTTTATAATAAATATTTACAGATTTATTGCATATTTATTTTCCAAATGGATAGACATTTTTAGAAATGACATTTCTGAAAGTGCAGAAGCTATCTGGCACATATACAGTATATCGTACCATGTGTTTTCTGACAAGAGCATCATCGAAACTGTCTCTGTAGTTTATCTGATGAAACTCGATTGCAATACGTTGTATCAAGTTTATGGCCCCATTCTTTTCCTCTATGCTTTTTATTTTTACATCTGACATAGGGAAAATGGCAAGATTTTCTTTATTCCTTAGCAAACCAATCTGTAAAAACCACAGGAACTTCTCTTTTGTTCACCAGCGGAGAGGGAGATCCAACTTTTCACAGCCCGTCCCCTCTGCTAGAGAATTTGTTTTGAGTCACATTATCAATATAGTGAGTCTTTCCTCTTAAGGAAGGGGATGGATGAAAAAACAAAGTTGTATAAGATATTACAAGATGTCTTAATGCTTCAAGTATGAATTATTTAAAAAATTCTCTGGCATTAAACAAATAGTGCTACAAGCAAAGACTTGGTAGGATAGTGGAGTATTAAGCTGTGGCTCTCTCTCTGACAACAATAGAAACTTCCAGTACCTGCAGAATAATAGGTTCTATGACATTCTTGGAATTACGGCTAGTAGAGTGGAATAGGGCAACACCCCATTTTATTATTTATTGTCCTGATTTTGAAAGTCATGTGTTACAGCTGTGAAGTAGCTTTTTTTCAATTAAAGATTCAGAGTTTAAAGAAATCTCTATAAAACTATGCTTGAAAACCTAGGAATAACATTGTATCCTCTGTGTGAGTTAGATTCTGTTTGGAAGGGGTTAATTTAGTTAGTTTTATGGCAGCAATAAAAGTGTTTGTATTTATAAATAATTGTTAACGCTTTAGCTAAGGAAATATAGGAGTCCTACCACAGGATAATTCCTTTTGACCTGTTTTGTCCCCCAGAGTGTCCCCAAAGGCAGGTAAGCTGGACCGTTAGAAGAAAAAGAAGATAAGCAATAAATCTTATGTGTTTATTTCTATTGAAACTGCAACTAGGACCAATAAGTAAAAATATTTTAAGGATTAGATTTTGGTGAATTTCAAGGAAAACTTTCAAACCATGGAAGATTTTGACAATGAAATGGCCTCTTAGAAAGGTAGTGAGCCCCCTGCTAAAGGATGTATTTGGGTTGGCGCTGGTTGAGTATCCACCAAAGCCAAATTTGAAGGGGTTCTTAGAATGTATTAACTGATGTCTTAGGCTTTTATCAATTGCAAGCATTTTAGACTCAGAGTTCTATTGATTTACATGTGTAAACTTTCATTAAGGTAGGATTTTACTAATTTTCAATTTGGAATAATTGAGCTGAAGTCTTTCATTACAGAGCACATATACTTTTTTCTTTTTAAAGTATAAAGAAGGTTAGAGGAAAAATTTTAAAACTCTGAAAATATGCTGCTGTGTTTATAAGCTCTGAGGCATCAATTTAATTAGAAAAATGCTCATTATAAATGTATTGATCTGTACTGGGTAACACCTCTTAGTATAAACTTGAAATTATTAAATAATAAACCTATTTATTTGAGCACACTCTAATCAAAAGGATTTTTTTCTTCTAAAATAAGTCTGAGTTAATGGGACTTTACCTATGTTAAAGGATAATTTTTTAAAAAGGTAAAACCATGACTCATATAAAATGAGCACATGTTAATGATTTCATTTAACTCATTGACTAATGAGGGAACCAGAAAAGTGTTATAACCAGGTCCTCCAAGTAGAATCCAAAGTCCAGATAAATGTATAGGTCATTAAGAAGGCCAAGGTGAATTTGTTTAAGATAGATGGACAACTGGCTTCTTCCACAGGGGAGAAGCAAATCAGTTGCATCTCCTCTATACAGATTTGCATTTCTGTGGACGGGAATTATTTGTATTATTACCAGATTTCTACAACCTAACTTCTATCTCTTCAGACTTGTTAAATAGCCTAACCAGAGAGAATAAAAGGCAGAGAAAATCTGAAAGGATAAACCAGGTAGGACAATCTTAGATTTCCAAACTTTCCCCAGTTTTTCCTCACACACATGCATGCACCCCACATACATTACATTTCTATCAAGGCTTATCACTGGAAAATTCTGGTGGGGCAATGTTAGACTTTATATCCCTGCCTCTTGCCACTGAACCAACTACTTCTGTGGACATGACTCGTGAATTGCAGCTGTTCAGTTTCTCTTCCTTCCTACTCCCAGTCCTAATAACACGCTGACCATTGCGTCACAGAGTGCGAGATTTATTTACGAGTTGAGGAAGATGACAGCATTAGGGTAAGGAGGCAGGCACCCTCCCCAGAGGGACAGGACCGTGGAGCGCTCAGCTCCTTCTGCAGCGTTGGGTATGCTTTTCATCATTCCAGTCTCTAATGAAAGAGGCAGGAAAGGTGTCACCAGGAAAAAGGATGTCATTGTTAAGAGATAATGAAACTAACTAGGGGGAAAACATCCGTCTAGAGCACATAATACCTAAGTGACAGCTGTCTTTTCCAAGGTATCGCTTTAGGCGATTGAGCAGTTAGTGGCCTTAAGAGCTTGGGTACATTGTTTTGATTCACTGTCATATTCAAGGATATGACAGTGTTGAACTTTACCTGAATTTTGTGCTTTTAGAAAAAGCACAATGGTTAAGCAATCCCCCAATCCTTCTGAGTTCCAGGACGCCATGCCCTGCATATTCTGATGCTCACTCGGGTGACTGCACTGTCACATGCTTCCCTGTTCTTTGGGATACCTTTTCCCTTCTTTGATAAAATAAAATCATCTCTTAACTGTCTGGTGCATTTTGTATAAGTGGAAATTATATTTTCAGTCATGTGAGATTAAATTTAGTTTTTGTAAATGATGAAAATCATAAAGAGACAGATACAGTCAAGAGGTGAGTGGTCAGGCTAGACCATACCATTTTGGGTAAAACTTGTAGTTTTAAAGTACACATATGATTTCCTTATGTGACATGTAATTCAGGAAAAGCACACATACATAAAAGGTTGAAACTCAATTCAAGTAATGTTAATCATGTTTGAATTAATTTATAGCCTCTTTGGCAAACATATTGAGAGGGCATTATTATTGGTTTTTGGAACCACTAATTACTCTATTAGGTACAATTTTTAGTGTTTTATTTTATTTTTATTTTTTGAGTCTGAGTTTTTAGAGTTTTCCACCCGACTTGGCCTTCCAGAGTGCTAGGATTATAAGCCTGAGCCACACCTAGCCTACTTTGTAGTATTTTAAAGGAACCAGTGTTATTGACGTCTCTCTTGCTCAGTTTTCTTAACTGTAAAGCTAAGAGGTTGGGCTGGATGATCACTGATTCTCTCTCTGTAATCCTGGGAGCTCTTCAGCCATCCCTGGGTCTAGCTCTTTCAGTACAATTGGATTACCTGCTTTCCAAGTTTCCAAGTAGTTAAGTAGGGAAGAAATTGAAGAGCTATTGGTCTCTCTTTTCTGTAATTCACCTTTCATCTGAATTCCTTGAATGAGGATGCTTTTTATCATGCAATGTAGTTGCCAGAGCTTTTTAAAAGAAAATAGGTTTATATGCATTTAAAAAATCCAGTTCCTTCAGTGGGGATCATTAAATGCTAGAATAAAGACCAACTGAGGGAAGCTGTGAAATTTTCTACTGTCTTTAAAAAACTGAGTTAGAAATAGTTTAAATATGCCTGATGCTGTAGAGTATGAATATGAAAGGCTATCCTATATACAGTCTGCTAGGCGCTGTTTTGTACATTCTAGCACTGTTTTAAATGGTTTAACCATTAATGTATTGAATTTTTATACCCTATGCAGCAGAATCGTTGTTACCATCACCATTTTACTACTGTAGAAACTCATACAGAGGAAGTTCAAATAGCTTGATCAAGGTCACAACATTGTTAAAGGAGAAAGCTGGATAAGGGGCCACATTTTTGGCACAGATCTGTGATTTTACAAAACTAAAAAGAATCTCCCATCTACTATGGAAACTCAACACAGGCAAAGGTAATAAACAGTAAAATAATCTATCTCATGGGGTGGAGACAGATGAACGAAACGCCAGACCCAAGGTCCTAAAATGGCCTTGAAATCAAGGAAGGTACGGTCTCTGCATTTCCAAACTTCCAACTTCTTTTGCGCTGCTGGTTTATTCCTGCAGCTGACATCGTGGAGAAAACAAGTCTCTTTTAAGAGTTTCTTTTCTGGAGCTTGTCATGCTGCAGAATTCTTTCATGTTTGGAGCTCATGATAATATGTGGTCTTTGCTAGAACTCCTGTGGTTTGACACCAGCCTATACGTGAGATTATGGCAGCTTTTGTTTTGTTAAAAAGCTGGCCGCTCTTGGAATTTAGGCTTGAGAGAACAGAAGTGAGGTTGGTTTGGCTCCAGCAAAGCAGTCAAGTGTAACTAATACTGTGTTATTAGCACGGGGTGAAATTTTCAACTTTCAGTATCTTGATGAAACATAGACAATAAAAATTGCTCCGTGACTTTTCCTAACCTTTCTAACCTGTATTTTACTCCCCAAGACCACGATCCACTTTGCATTCTCAGACAATAAGCCAGGGAACTTGAAAGTATGCCACTCACGGCGAAGGACGGCTTCCCCCTAAACTCAGCAGCTACATTTGGCAAATGTTAGTCTCGAGAAGTCTTAACATTTTTCCAGGTACTGAAATGTTCTTCACGACAGACTGAAATAGTTGCCAAGGCTCTGATGGCGTGAAAATCCGTCATTAAGAAATCATGAAAATCCAGAGGAGCTGAGCTGGTCAAGTCCCCAAGTGTGACAAGAAAACATTTTCTGCATCCCTGTGGATATTTAATTAATCTAATTGTTTTGAGATGTTCTATTTTAAAATACAGTAGGAGTAAAACAATACAATGTATTAAAATCACAGTGGTCTTAGTCAAGGGCCATTAACATGGCAAGTATAGAAATCTATATACATATCTTTATTTGGGGTCTGTGTAGCTTTTCTCTCCTTTAGGCATTTTGGAAGGCTTGGAATATTGTGTTATGACTTTGAAATGCACTTTCTAGCCATCAGGAGTTAAGTGATCAGGGACAGTGTTTTTTGCATTATTATACAAGAGGAAAAAGAATGCAGTTTGTTGCCACCTGCCATTTACTCTTTGGTAGAAGAAGAAAGCTGTAGGAATAATCGGAGGGAATTTTTGGCCTGATAATGACATCAGCTTGGAAATACCCTGTGCTCTGGCCTCCTCAGAGCTTTCCTTTTCCCCAGCCCCAGTCCCACTGTGATGCCCAGTGCAGGCTGATTTTCCCCTGGAATTTCCCAGTTCTGATTTGTCAACTTGTTGTTTCCTGATTGCAGACACTTTTGGTTCAAGAGGAAAACGTGTTTGGAAGTTGGGGACAGAAGACTCAGGCCTCTGAGAAGGGAGTGAGGCAGCTGTACTGGGCCAGGGGGGAAAGAGTATGAAGATCGGGGAGATAGCGTGGACACCGGAAAACTTGCAGAACACAGTGTCTTAAACAGAAATCACACTTCCAGTGTAGCGCTGATTTGACGCTTTGAGCAAAACATTTAAATCCACAAAAAAACAGTTTTATACCTTTGAAAATAAGGAGGTTAGACTTTGAGTAGTCTCAGGACTCATTCTTCAGAGGGAAACTGTTTTTATTGTGAGCCTTAGGATGCTGTTATGAGTAAAACTGGGACAGGTCAGGTGTGGTGGTGCCTACCTGTAATCCCAGCTACTCAGGAGGCTGAGGCAAGGGTTAAGAGTGGAGAACTAAGTTCAAGTCTGTGGTGAGCTATGACTGCAACTGTCTTCTAGCCTGGGGGATAGAGTGAGACTCTATTAAAAAAAAGAAAAAAAAAAAGAAGCCCAAAGCCTGACCATGGATCAGGGACTAGGAGCTCTACTTTAAAGACTTTCCACTGAGTTAGTTGCTAGTCTTGTGACTCACCCAAGGGCCTATGTGGTTGGAGGTCCTTGGCTTTGCCTTTTCTCTCTTGGCTCCATAAGTACTATTTTCTCTCTTGGCTCCAGAGGTATTTGCACTTTCAGGACAGGACTTGTGAAGGTGACATCACCCAAAGAATGAACTCTTAACCCCAGGAATTTTGGAGTTAACTGGTGAGCTACTAAGTGGTTTTTATTAACAGGCTCAGGAAAAAAATATATATTAGTATTATATGCACAAAAACAGGAATTGTTATTTTTATTGGCTTCTGAATGTTTCCAAGATCATTTCAAATCACCCTTGTTTTTTTAATATGGCACACTTATCGCAGGAGAAATAGTCTGTACTTCTTCTTCCTATCTGTGGTAGACTGTATCCAAAGATGGTAGCCAGTAACTCCCCCTAATCTGTGGACATGTATACTGTGCCCCCAATCAAGAAGTAGAGTCTATTTCTTCTTTTCTCTGGTCTGATCTGGCCTTGACTTGGTTTGACCAACAAACTGTGGCAAAAGTGACCCTGGGCCACTCCTGGGCCAGTTATGGTTCCGGTGAGTTTCTACCATGGTTCTCTCTCTCACATTCTGGGTGCCAGATGAAGAAGGTTGGGCTCAATTACTAATAATGAGAGGCCACAGGAGAGAGGTCATCTTGGGCATTCTCGATCCAGCTCCGCTCCCATTTGAATGTCACCAGCTGAGTGACCTCAGCCTCCGTATCACAGAGCAGAACTGCCAAGCTCAGCTCAACCAACCCAGAGAACTGGGAGAAATAATGAATTGTTGTTTAAAGTCATTAGATTTGTTATACAATAATAAATTCCTGAAACATTATCCCTCAGGCATTTATAGAAAAATTTCTTAGATTTCCCACATGTGACTGTAAATCCTGACATCATTTCTTAATTGTTTAGATATTTTATCAGCAGCTCTCCTACTTAGTACAATTTATTGCTCCCATGGCTTCTCAGAACCATGCAGAAAATACATGTATCACTAGTTGCCCAGTGAGAGCTCTTTGGGGTCCAAGCACTCACTTTATGGACTGATTTTTTACTTTTCAGGAGAGCCCAGGGTTGGAAAGATCTGGCCATTGATTTTGATTTTCAACTTACTCAGGCATCACGTAAATCATTAAGTCATCACCTTTCTCATACCTCAGGCAAATAGTGCAAGTTTCTTTTCCAGGGCAAGTGATCAAGGCTGAAAAACACAAATGACTTCATTGTAAAAGGTGATCTACTTTTCTAAGTTTTAAGTTTGCAATGATTTATTAGTCATTTTGTTTCCTAAAATAATCCTATTTGCAGTGTTATTACAGTGGCTATATAAAATGGTTGTGAACGAAAATAAAATAAAAAGTAAATCAATGAAAGCTGCAATTTGGTGGGTGTTACAGTGGCAAAGACATTGTGCTAAAAGCCAGATTGTTTTTGTTTTTTCCTTTTGTTTGGCTTGGGTCTGTCCACCAATGATGAGGTTGAAGGCCTGGAGCTGATGGCCAGGGATAGTAATAGGATCACACAGGAAGGGCCGTTTGTAGTGGGAAATAGTGTGACTTGTGTGACTGTAACGCCTGTGCAACACGTCCCATTTCCCCAAGTTCTACCAGTTTTCAGGGCCCAGAATACAGAGGAATGTGTGCAGGTGCAGAGAGGTGGCGTTTTGAGCAATTATAGTACAAGATGATCATCATTTATTGATTTTTACCTGAAAACAAGCTAGTTCCTGTTCCTGCTGGGGGGTGTGTGTATGTCTAACCAAAATGAGGGTTATTCTTATGTTACAAACATCAAACTGGAAGTGTTACATCAGGAAGGCCCAGGCAAGACAGAAGGGGGACAGGTTGGGGGTGAAGGAGAAGGGGGATGATGTAGGCGCAGGCTGTTAGACACATCTCCTTACCAACCCTTTCTGGGCCAAAGTCCCAGAGGAAAAAGTGTTCTAGGGGGTTGAAGGGGATGTCGTGTGTCATTGAAAAGGGGAAAAAATAGGTCTGTTCATGAAATTTTGTAGAGTCTATTTAAGAAACACATAATTTCCCCTATAGGTAGAGCGTATGTCTGGGGAGTTCTGGATCATGTAACTATGGCGAGGGCGACACAAATGCGGGGAAGAGAAAACCCGCCTGGTGGAGCCGCCGAGCGAGAGGCAGCAGGGCCTGTGCGTGGAGGAGGGGAACGAGGGTGAGTGGGGAAGACTTGGGGTTGAGAGAGAGGCGGAGGGCAGGGGTGCACAAGGAAGAAGGGAGCAGACCCTGGAGAGACAGGAGCAGGGAGGGGAAGGCCAATCTGTCACGCGGGTGAGGATCCCGCGAGGATTTCAGGACTCACAGCCCTTGCAGCGACTGGCTGGGCGTATTTCTTTCCGTGTCTCCAAATGGCGAGTGAGTACACCTGCTAAACTGGAAAGGCAATGAGGTGAAGGTCAGGGGGTTGCTACAGCGTGGGTCTCGTGCCAGCTCTAAATGACACTCCTTACCTGATTGTAGTTAGCCGCTCGATAATTCCAAAGGACCTTGGATGAAAGGCTGTGAGAAGCCCCTAGAGAAGCCACATCAATGGCCAGGGGCTGGGACTTAGACAGCTCTATCTCTGCTTATGCAGATTGCATATTCTTGCTATATTACACATGTTGTGCGCTCATTATTTCCTTGGTAGACTACCCATAAATTTCTTTCTCTGATCTAGAGCTTTTGAGCACATTGGCACTTTTCTTCATGGGATCTAAGTAGTCTATGTGTAATACACACATGTATACACACACCCCTATAATCTGTCACAATGGGCACTAAAAGAAACCTGTATTGATCCATACTCTTCAATTTTACCTTTTCAAAAGATCCATATTGTCCTTAATGCCTGTCTTAGCTGGGGCTAGCACAACAAAATGCCATAGACTGGATGGCTCTGACTACACAAATTTGTTTTCTCACCGTTCTGGAACTAACAGTCCCAGACCAAAGCCTCGCAGGGCTGGTTTCTGGTGAAGGCCTCCCCCAGGTAGGGACACAGTTCTGCTGGATCGAGACTTCCGCTTTCAGACTTTTCCTAACTTTACTTCGTAGAGACACGGTTTCCAGACATAATCTCTCTTACTGGGGGTTAGAGCCTCACCATACAAATTTTGGGAGATACAATTCAGTTCCTAACAGTGTCTTTGCATAGATTGAAACAGTTCTTAAAAATATGTATGTATTTTTTCTTAGAGACAGGGTCTCACTCTATCACCCAGGGCAGAGGGTAGTGCAGCTTGCTGCAGCCTCAAACTCCCGGGCTCAAGCAACCTTCTTGTCTTCTGGATAGTTAGGACCACAGGCATGCGCCACCATGTCTGGTTAATTTTAAATTTTTATTGTAGAGACAAGATCTTGCCATGTTTGCAGGCTGGTCTTGAGTGCCTAGCCTCAAGCACTTAATCCTCTTCCCGCAGCCTCCCACCGTGCGCTGGGATTAGAGGTGTGAGCCACCACAAATTAAACTTTTGAATTAAACTTTTTTATTTTGGGATAATTATAGATTTAGATGCAGTTATAGGAAATCATACAGAGAGATCTGATGTACCCTTAACCCAGTTTCCCGCAATGGTGATAACTGTTGTGTAATACCGCAGCCAGGCTATTGAGACGGTCAAGGGTGAGGACACATCCATCACCACCAAGATCTCTTCAGAGCCCTTTCCTGCAGACACACCCACCTCCCTTCCATGGTGTGGACGCAGCATGGTGTGTTTAACTGTAGTTTGAACTTTTTTTATTGTTGTTTGGGATTCGCTAAGGAGACAAAGAATTTGGTTACACTGATTGCATTTGTTAGACAAAGTCCCTCTTATAATTGTCTTCTGCCCCCAAGAGGTGTGCCCCCCCATCTCCCTTCCTCCTCCCCTCTCCCTGCCCCCCCATTTCCCTGCCCCCACCTTGTATTAGATCATCTACTGCTTTCATATTAGCTGTAGTTTGAAGTTCCCATTGACTGAACATCTGGTTGTTTCCAGGTTTGGGTTATTATTAATAAAACTGCTTTTTGTGTCAACGTAAGTTTTCATTTCTCTGGGATAAATGCCTAGGAGTATAATTGCTGGTTTGTATACATGTTGCATGTTTAGTTTTTAAAGAAACTGCCAAGCTGCTTTCCAGAGTTCCAAACTGTTTCCATTTTACACATCACAAGTGATGTAAGAGTGGTCCAGTTTTTTCACATCCTTGCCAGCTTTTGATGTCACTCTTTCTTATTTTAGGCATTCTGATGGGTGTGTAGTAGTATCTCACTGTAGATTTAATTTGCATTTCTCTAATAGCTAATGACGTTAAATGTCTTTTCATGTGTGTATTGGTGCATACCCATATTTTTAAAACATCTGGTTGTATCTGGGAAGAAAAGCATTTAATTGCTCTTTAATGTTTATTTCATGTACTTCGTTCCCACGTGTCTAGCCTTCATCTGGAGAAAGTCAATGCTAGCTGCAGAGAGGAAGCCCAGCAGAGATTTCCAACACACCGGACAAGGAGAAGAAGTAGAGATGTTATTTTGAGCTGGACGTCATCCCTTGCTAAAAGAAAAAAAAAATTCAGTTTTATGTAAGTGTCAGTGTAACACAGTATAACAATAATAAAGATTATTGTTTTATATCCCTCATAGGTCTAGTTCTTTTACCTCACATAATGTTAGGAGTTTTTGTAGCCATCTTAAAGACGTTGTTATCTTTGGCAGAAGCATGGTGGCTTGGCTCAGGAAGCAGGCAGTAACAATGATATCAGTTCCTTTTTATATATTTTTTTCTTCTCCTGGAACACCATGTTACCTAGAATACACGAGAGTCTGGCAGAGGTCTACATTTTCTTCCCCTGTATTCCTTTCACACCATCTGTTTGGGTGTGCTAGAATCCGCTGGAATGTCTTTACAAGGTGTCAAAACTCCGGGAACTCCACTATATTTGGCAGCACAGAGAGAAAGGATAAAGTGATCATGGGAGTCGTATGGAAGAGAGAATCCGGGGGAGTGTCTGTCACAATTACAAAAGAGACAATTTACAGCGTGGTGGAGTCCAAGGTTAGTGTTACTTCTCTCAGGATCTATTTCTGATCGAGGTCTCAGGAATGGATGCCATGCGGCTCCTTCCCTCCTCAATGAAGCAAGCATCACGTGACGCTGCAGACTGTTTGTGGAACCATTCACGTGCCCGTCTAGAAGGCTCTCAAAGGCAGAAACAAACGTGGGGCGAGGATTCGATGGCATGAGCAATCCCTGAGTTTAGCACCAGTGCATTTGTGTGATGTTCAGTCATTCCAAAGGCAGAATTTTAATTTCGGTTTTTTTTTTCAATGTATAGAAAAACAAAACAAGACCAAACCCGTCTCTCTACCCCTAAAACTTGTTTATAAACTGTATCATGTGAAAATCCAACTTGGAAAGAATTCTAGTTTGACTTCAAATTGTTGGTTCTCAAGCTCATGGAAGAACATGGTTCTTGGATTCATTAACTCTTATTTATAAACTTAAGGTTGTTTTGGAACAGGAAGCATAACGTTTACTAAAAAGAACATTGAAATGTATTTGTCTTTTTAATTAAAAAAATACTAAGAAATGAAGTCTGCAAAACACAAAATCTTAATATTGCAGTAGGATTTTCCCTCATTAAAATATACATATCAAACCATTGTCTGATTGAAACTAAACACAGTTAAACATATATAGATATAAATTATATAATTTACATTTATTATACTTAATCCAGGTACACATGCAAACACATTTGTATATATAAATTATGTATGAAATACTCATAGCTAAAATTTATGTGGCTATATTTGAAACTGTGACATCAGAGATAGGCTTAAAACATGTTTAATTACATTACCAGCGTGTATAATCAGAGTTAGAACTACTGATAGATTTTGCTGACAAGAATTATGGAAAGTAGCAGCTAATTCAGGATTGTTCTATTACAGATATTACAGGGGAAGCAAATCTGGGAAGTGGCTTTAAACTCTCATATTATTCACTTTTGTTGAATTTTATCATTAACGAGAGCCTATTTATTAAGCAAATTTTAGGCAACTAAATTCTAGAATAAAACTGTTGTCATCACTGTTGATAGCTTCTTATGATTTTTATCTTATATTCATTTAGCTGAAATCCACTGTAGATTGCATAATACATAGAAATAGATAATGTGAAATATACAATATATAAATACATGATGCACCCAATTTCTTATCTTTTAAGAGAAGCTTATAAAAATATAATATTATTCAACTGATACAGGAACATGATAAAAAGTGTTTACTATAAAAAGAGCCTTAAAATGCCACCGGGCTTTGTGGTCAAAGCTTTTAACACCTTAAAATATCCATATTCACATTTCCTCTTAGCAACGCATTAAAAAAATGGGAGAATACTTTTTAAAAACCTAGATGTCTGAAGTACCCTATTGTAATGTTTACTGTGTTTACAGGTTGGAAATAATTTCTAATGAATTTTTTTTTTTTTTTAGCACCCACAGCAAAAAGTTATCTTGTTTGATTGGAAGTTAAGACCCCTCTAAACCAACAAACCTTGCCGAGGTCAGTTTACTTTTTGGGTTGTATGATGATACTAAAAAATGAGTAGGCACAGCGTTTGCAATAATACTTAGTAAATTGACATCATTACTACCAACAAATAAACGTCTCACATTGGCCACTTTGAAGTGTTCCAGACAATGCTGGTAGTCTGGTTAACAGACATTTACAAATATGCTGATTCACTTATATTCACTGTAACTTCTAAATTCTTGCACTAATAGGCTATTGATACATTCCTTCTGTAATTAGGGTTTCTGAACAGTTAAGCATGTGACCTTGGATTTGAATGTATATGTCTCTGACCAGGTTCATTGCGGTTCAGTATCTGGTCGGGTCCTCCCTCAAAAAATTTGGGGTCAAGATTAATTCATTTGGTGGTTAGGAGGCATTTACCTCAGTTCCAGGAGAGCCTCCTGTTTTTGTAGAACTTCTCCAATACTGGCAGATAAGCTAGCTAGCCAGACTTTAGTAATAAGAATTGTATTTTGGTAGCTAGATCTCCCCAACTTGGATTTTTAGAGTAGAGATTCATTTAGCTTTGCCTTGGAAAGCTTCAATTTGGTGTATTATCTGCTTCAGAGTTATTCTCAAGGTTAAGTCCTCCAGGAACAATTGCAAAGCTGGGCCCAAAACTTTGGGTAACATCCTTAGCTATTAGAGAAATGCAAATTAAATCTACAGTGAGATACTACTACACACGCATCAGAATGCCTAAAATAAGAAATAGTGACATCAAAAGCTGGCAAGGATGTGAAGAAACTGGACCACTCTTACATCACTAGTGATATGTAAAATGGAAACAGTTTGGAGCTCTGGAAAACAGCTTGGCAGTTTCTTTAAAAACTAAACATGTAACATCTACTTAACATGTATACAGCAAGTTTGAGCTAGACATCATCCCTTGCTAAAAGAAAAAAAAATAATTCTGTTTTATGTAAGTGTGAGTGTAACACAGTATAACAATAATAAAGATTATTGTTTTATACGCCTCATAGGTGTAGTTCTTTTACCTTTGACTTCAGAGTCAATGGTGGCAGTAAAACAAGACTGTTTTGAAAGTTGTTGGGGGCGGAAATATGGGAGCTCAGGGAGGAAGTGAAATCTCTTGCAGCAAGAAGGAGACTGCATTGTTTTCCCCTCTTAAAAACCTTTGAGGTCTTTTTGTAAATGATTTCACACAGGCAGATAATATCATCAAATACATTAACATATTATAAACAGAAAGATCAGGTGGACAAGATGAGTGAGAACAGATGGCCAGAGATTGCTTCCAAGCATAACTCCTCTTGGTCCAAGAGGGGTCCAACCAAAGATGCAGAGGCCACCACAGGCTGAACACAACTCATTCATTTATTTATGCATCCATTCATTCATTCAGTCAATCTACCAAATTTTAACAAAGCTCTCATTCAGGGCCAGGTCCTTGTGTAGGTTCTAGGAACAACTTACTTCACTCTAAAAATAAAGCACATTATTAAAATATTTAATAATCAGAAAGACTATTGAAAATAGCTAAGCATTTCACTGAAATATTTACACATGAGAGCAACACTCCATAATCTATAAAGAGAATAAGATTTAAAAATAAAGATTGGCTTTCTGCTTTCAAAAAGGAACTGAGAGTTAGGAATAGATAAGGGTTGAATGCAAGAAATCCTTAAAAAAATTGAAAAAGCTATTTCCAATAACTTTGCCACCAACCTCTTAAGTAGGTTATAATCTCCGTTTTTAGAAAAAATATGGAAAGGAAAATTCTTTTAAATGTTACTAGTAATTTTTGCCTAGTATTTTTATTTCTGAGAGGCTTATGAACTGGTCAAAATTAAATATAGTTATTATGTATTAAATGAGTAGGATGTTAATTATTTTAACAAAGATTTTCAATGGAAAATAGAGCAAAGGAAATGAGAAGTTTATAAATAGCGTGGAGATAAGATTTGATTGTCATGCTTTTTTTGAACCTCAGAATATTTTCTGTTACTTTAAAACAGTGTTTTTCAACCTTTTCTTTATCTCACAGCACACTTGAACTTATAGTTAAACTTCAAGGCACACTTAAATTATGTTGATAAAAAAATCAAGGCACACTTAAATTATGTTGATAAAAAAAATCAAGGCACACTTAAATTATGTTGATAAAAGAGTAAAAAAAAAGAATATACTTAGCTGTGCTTTGAACTTCTTTTGAAAATAATTTAATTAATAATTAAAATCTTTCACAGTACACCTAAGATCCTCTCACTGCACACCCCTGCCTTAAAGGAATAAAATGATAGGATAAACTATTTGTCCCTGATATTGAACTCATAATGTTGATGAAGTAGAGAGTTAAAAGAGAGCACACTCCACGTCATATGGAAAAATGGATTTGTTTTACCCAATTTGACCATAATGAGGAAGGGGCAGATTTTGCTCACTCGGGCTCCTTTTTCTCTATTAGCCTCTTCCACTTCTTAGACAGTCTTATGGCTGTGCAGTTCTGCACTAAGTAGCGTAGGGTATGGACTCCCTGAGTTTATGGTTTATATTGCTGGAGAACTGCAGAAATAACAGCTTGTTTTTTGTGTATGGCATACAGATCACCTTTCTTCTTCATGAATGTAGGTCATTGTGTAAAACAGTAAGTGAACGAGTGGCTAGATGCATGAAGAATGGCTGTCGACAGACTTGCTCAATGTCCTTGCAAATGTTGAGCTTCTTTCCCATCTGACCTTAATTCATTCAACATTGACCGATCTTCTTACAAACGTCACTAGGATGGGGTCCTGCCACCAAGATAAGGGGAGGCTGGGTAGAGAAATTACTATGTGAGCCATTGGGAGATGGTGAGCAGGAGTTTTGCAAGGGGAGAAGGGGATCTTCCGGATAGAGGAAGTAATGTGTGCTGAGACAAAGAGGAAGGTGTGAGCCTGAGAGAGGCGTCTATCTGGCATCATTGTTCTTCTGCCTAGAAAACTTTTATCTGTCTGTCTGTCTATCTAAAAATATTCAGGGTGTACGAATATTTTTGTTACACGGATACCTTGCCTAATGTTAACACATTAGGGTTAGTTGGGGTTTTAGTGTGCCCATCAAAAGAAGAGTGTCCATTGAACCTGGTAGGTAAGTTTTACCCTTCCCAGCCTCCTGCCCTGCCCACTTCTTGGTTTGCAATGGCCTTTATACCTCTCTGTGCCCGTGTGTGCCCATGGTTTAGCTCCCAGTTATGACAGAGTGCATGTGGTGCTTGTTTTGCAATTCCTAAGATACTTTGCTCAGGATAATGGTCTCTGGTTCCATCCAAGTTGCTGCAAAAGACATTATTTCATTATTTCATTCCTTTTTATGGCTGAGTGATCATGCCCCATGGTGTGTGTGTGTATCCACACACATACTATAACTTTCTTCATTCACTCATGGATTGGTGGGCATTTAGGTTAATTCTCCATCTTTGCAATCGCGAACTGTGCTTCAGTAAACAATGAAGTGCATGTGTCTTTTTGATAAAATAACTCCTTTTCCTCTTGGTAAATACCCAGTAATGGGATTGCCACTTCGAATGGTAAGTTTGCATTTATTTCTTTGAGGAATCTTCACACTGTTTTTCACAGAGGTTGAACTAATTATAGAATTTTCTTTAACATCCATGTAGTGCAGCAATGCTTGGGATAAATTCTCTCAGCTTTAGTTTATCTGAGAAAGTCTCTATTTCACCTTCATTTTTGTAATATATTTTTTTGGGGTATTGACAGGGTATTTCTTTTTTTTCAGTACAATATTTTAAATATGTTGCTGGATTGCCTTCTGGTTTGTACAGATTTTGGCAGGAATCTGCTGTCACTCTTATTCCTCTGTTTGTAATGTGTCTTTTTTTTATTTGGCTGCTTTTAAGATTTTCTTTTTACCTCTGCTTTTTTGTAGTTTGATCTGATGAGCACTGGTGTGGTTTTCTTCATATTTATTTTCCTTGGGGTTTGTTGAGCTTCTTGAATCTGTGAGTTTATAACTTTTACCAAAATTTAAAAAAATGGGGGGGTATAATTTCTTCAAGTACTTTTTATCCCTTGACCCTCATTTCTCTGGAAGTCCAGGTATGTTGGACAGCTGGAAAATTTCCCACAGGACAATGATGCTGTTGTTCTTTTGTTTTGTCTTTTTTCAGTTTCAGCAGTTTATTACTTGTAATCCATCTTCATCTTATTATTATTATTTTGCAGTTTTGGCCAGGACCGGGCTTAAACCCGCCACCCCCAGTATATGGGGCTGGCACCCTACTCCTTGAGCCACAGGTGCCATCCTCCATCTTGTTCTTCTAAGGATTGTTTTTAAGGTTGTTAGGTTGAAAGTTGCCCTTAGCCCTAGGGTTAATTTGGCTCCCTTATTAAGGCAAACCCCTTCTGAAGACCCTTAATGTCCTGTGTTTATTACCCAATCTTTCTATTCTGGTTGATGGAAGCACAAATGATAACTAGCCCCATCTGAGCTTCCAGAATTGTCCACTCTACAGCTTTCCAGTCTCTTTTGACTTTCTGTAATCTCTTCTCATGCATAGCCAAGGCTGCTTCTTTACAGATTTCTGCAGTGTGTTGTCTTTGGGTAGCTTTTTATTGTGCAGTATTATACCCTGTAAATCCAACAGCTCTTGGCTTCCCCAAACTAATCTTTGTATCTACAGTGAGAGTGCTGGGCTTCCTTTAGGTTCCCTTTTTCTGTATGACAGTTTGGAAACTGTCCCCAGGCACTGGACAACCGTAGGGCTTACTTTGCTTGTGTTCCTTCATGGGGTGCCTGGTAGTCAACGTCTGAAAACAACTGTTTTATGTATTTCCTTTTTCTGCTTTCTTAGTATTTCTAAGGAAAAAAGATAAATCCAGTTTCAGACAGATATGCTATGTAGTTGGAAACATGATTCTTCTTAAATTTTTTTTTCTGTTGTAGACAATTTCAAACATCTATGTAAGCAGACAGAACGATATATATATCCTCATGTATCCATCATCTGGGCTCCATAATTATCAACTCATGCACAAACTTCCTTGATATATACACCCTCTTGCTTCTCACGGGGAAAATTCTTTGAATTTATTTGAAGGAAATACCATACATTCTACACTTTTATTTATAAATATTTTTGTATGCATTTCTATAAGATGAGGGCTCTTTTGAAAAGTACAACCAGAGCACCACCATCCTATAAAAACTAATAACAATTCCTTTATAGTATCAATTACCAACACAATGTAAAATCCTGTTTTTTTTTTCCTAGTGATGGGATGAGCTTAAGTGAGATACTCTCAGTGAATGATATCCTAGGGAATGGTCATATCCGAATGAACTTGAATCTCCTCTTTTATTTACAAACCTCATTTTTCTTGAATTTTCTCTCCTACCTGCAAGTAAATACCCAGGAACTCATGCCCCTCCTCTTTAACTGTTGCAACTACCCATTCTTCACCTGTCCTTCCCAACCATATTCAAGAACCGCCTCCTTCCTCATCTCCTTGGAACCCCAGGTCCACGTGCACATCTAGAAGATCAGTATCTTTAAAAATGAAGGGCACATCTTAAAGTCTCTTACTGTCCTCACATGACACAATGCAAAGATAAGGTTGTAGGCAGTTTCTATAACTGATTCTGCATGAGTATGGCATCATCTCCAAGAGGTTGTGCTGTATTTGCTTTGATTAGCCTGTAATCGTGATTTTTAACTTATTTTGAAATTTCAAATTGCTCAAAGGAAGTCACAGATATTTAGGTATCTCAAAACCAGTCCTGAGTCTCAAAAGTTTGCCCAATACTGCTGAATATCAAGCAGGACTCCTCTTTTCTAACATAATTAGCAAGATTTGCCTTGTAAGTATCATTTTAGGATAACAGAAAGAGTGCCCCTCCCTGTCCACTCCCCACTCCCCAAACTTCCTCATCAGTTTTTGGATGTTGGAAATTATCTGCCATGGGGAAAAGACCACAAAGAGAAATAATTGTTTAAAATAGTTTTATTGATATCTAATTTATATACCATGTAATTCACCCATTTAAAGTGTATAAGTCAGTGGATTTTAGTGGATTCACAGACATGTACAATCATCACCACGATAAGTTTTAGAATATTTTTATCCTCTAAAAAGAAACCTCATGTCCATCAGTAGCCCTCCCCATTTCTCTTCACCCCTCCTGGCCCACGGCAATCACAAATCTACTTTTTGTCTCTGTGGATTTTCCTATCTGGACATTTCACACAAATGGAATAATACAATACAATAATACATGTGGTCTTCTGTAACTGGAAGAGAAGTGATTTGAAGTGATTTAAATTCATATTAAAGAAGAAAAAGAGTCCTTTCTATCTCTCTAAATAGTCTTTTGATAGGGGGAGGAACAGATCTTTTAGTAAGAGGTAGAGGATGAGACAGACAGAAGTGGAGTGAGCAAAGAAGGACTAGCCTCACTTCACAGTTTTGGCTGGGCCAGGCCCCGGCTGTCAGCACTAAATGTCAAAGCTTCAAGATGATAATTCAGATGTTGGCATAAAGAGGAGAGGCCATGCTCAGGCGGCCCTGTGTATAGATGCATGTAAGCCCTGGTTACTGTCTGTCACATTCATAAATACTGAAATGAGACTTATAATTAGACCTCACTTAACTGACAGCTCACCTTCATTTCTCGCTGAGCGGCTTACAGGACCGAAGTGCCTCTTTCCTCTGCCGTGGCTTGTAACGCAAAGCGCCGGAACCGTGTGCTCAGGCTATTTGCCCGATCAGGCCAGGTAACGGGGCACCAGGCTGTCATTTTCATCATGAGAAAATAGGTCTTTTGGTGTAATTTTCCTCCAGTAATTAGTCTCTCTGTGATTTTTAGACTTTGTGTCATGTTGTGAATGCAACATGTTCGACAGCATTCCTGCAGAGGAAATATCTTCTATGATGGGTAAGCAAATATCATCCTTCATCAAAAACATAAGAAAAATTTCATCTGGAACTTTGAAACAGCCAGGGGGAGGACAACTCCTAATGACAACAAAAAGCCCACTTAGGCTGAAATCCACGTGAGAGTGTCTGACCACGTGGTTCGGGCTGTAGCCTCAGAGCTTCTTCCTCCAACCCACTGGCTAGATGTCTAGATGTCTGCACTTATATCAGTGATGACGTCGTCTGAGACATTTGCTTTCTAGTGACCAAATGGTGTTTTTGAACCAAGAAAGGTAAACGAGTGGCCTAAGAGATATATATCAAATAGACACACTTTCCTAAGCCAAGATTCTATAAATCAGATTTTTACTTCTCTAGTTCATATTTTTTTCTTTTCTTAAAAAATATATTTCTTGTGGGGGTGGGGGTGGGGTCTTGGTGTGTGCCACACCTTTTGGGGGCAAAACATGATTATAAGAGGGACTTTACCCAACAAATGCAACCAGTGTAACATGGTTTCTTGTACCCTCAATGAATCCCCCCCAACTATATATCTATTTCTTTTTATTTGTCTCTGTAGGTATTAGAAAGCTATCTCAATTTTTGTATAACAAAGGAGTGGGGAAAAAAAACACCTTTCATCTCTTTGGTGGGTGAAATAAAACCGTCATTCAATAAAGTCCTCCTTTTAGAATGAGATGATATGTGAAAAAAAAAAACAAAAACTGATTCTGAAAATCTAGGGGCAAGAAAGCCATAACATCTTCTGTGTAAATGGAGTTGGTTGGATTAAGATTGGCAATGATGGGCATGTGAAATAACTAGAATTTTTAGACATTGCTGGTGGGAATATAAAATAGTGTAGTGGAACACACTGGGCAATGTCTAATAAAATCAAATATACACCTACCCTATGACCTAGCAATTCTACTCCTAGATACATACACAAGAGAAAAAAGCACACTACAACAGCACAAGGCCTGTGTAAGAATGTTCTTTGTTGCTCTGCTCCCAAGAGCAAAATCATAGAAGCAACTCAAACGTCCACCAGCAGGAGAATGGAGGAATAAATTGTGGCATTCAAATAACAGAATACTACCCAGCAATAAAAGAACAAATTCCTAACACAATAATGCAGCTGAATTGACATTATTTTGAGTTAAAAAAGAACCAGAAACAATTGCATTTATACTAGATGGTTCAATTTAGATGGTCATGAACAGACAAAAATAGTTAGTGGTGATAGCAGTGGTGGTTACCCAGCAGTGAGGAGAGCAATATTGACTAGAAATGGGTGTGTGGGAATCTTCTAGGGAGCTAGAATTATTCCATATCTTGATTTGTGAGGTGGTTATAAAGAGATGTATTCATTCATAGGTAAAAATTCATCAGTCTATATCCTTAAGAGTCATATACTTTACTATACATGTGCATTTATAACTCAGTAAAAAAGTAGATATTGCGAAGTACGGGCTATAAAGGGTCTGGAGCTGGACTCACCGGAGGGGTTGTCATGCTTGGTTTTGTCCTTTTGCCCGTGCATTCCAGCCACAGTGCGTCACTGCTGACTGTCCTCGAGAAAGAAAGGAAATATACAATGCCCAATCCAATCCACTACCCAAAGACTGTATATGGAGCTACTTTTGATCTTCACTATATTTGAAGATTGAGCAACTGTACAGAAAAATAGGTTTGCTCTATGAGTTGCCTTCAAAACCAATTTTAAATGCGACACTGATGACTGCCTCTCTCTCCTCTTTCACTGCATTTCAAGACACACAGCGTTGGGAGATGCGTTCCATCTGTTGGACTTCCAGGCCAGGGACTTCAGGATGAAGCTGTACTTTTGGATGAGAACCCAGAGGGAGAGACGCGGGTGTCATCTGCCTTGACATGAAAGAAGAGACCAGAAGATGATAGTGAGAGGGGCTGGGAGGACCAAGAATAGCACCTGGGTGACAGCCCAAGTGCATGGAGGGGGTGCAGGGCACTAGGAGGAACCAGGAAGACCAAGGAGAGGAGCAGCTTTCCCCTCGCAGGCATCTCCAGTCCCGGGGCATGTTCCTCACGTCTCTGCCCAGCTTTTTGGCTTCTCTTTTCAGAGACGTTTTCTGTTAGGATGATGTCAGATTTTACTAACTTCTTCACGTCCATTCCTCCTGCCTTGTCTGCCTCTGGCCCCAATTCGAGCCTTGGAATTCATTCTCTCACTCAGTCTGCACACTGGCTACCAAATATGTATGGAAGGTTCTGGAAGGTGTGGGGTTAGACAGGCCAAGGAAGAAAGGTAATTGCAGGCAGACAAGGAGCATTCTAGTGGAGAGCTAAAGATTGAAGATGCAGTAAAAGACGAAGATCTAGAACTTGGAGGGGCTTTGCTTTGGGAAGGGATAAGAGAGGAGGAATGATACATGTGGAAATGTTTGGAGCTACGGGAGTGCCTGCCTGTTCCCAATCTCTGTTCACTGAGTTCTGCTTAGTACTATCACTTATTTGGTGGTTGCTATTTCCCCTGGCATTGTGCCCCGTGCTCTGCTCACCATCTCATTTAATCCTCATAACAACTCTGCAAGGAAGATGCTATTATCAGCCTAAGCTTTTAGGTGTGGAAACTGAAGCTGGAATGGTTGAGAAATTTTTCTGAGGTCTCACAGCTATAGTGTACCAAATGCAGGGTGAGAATCTGGTCTGTTCCATTGTAGAGGTTGTACTCACAACCATAAGGCTTCAGTGATTCTTTTGGGGCCCGCACACACCCTGCTGTACATGCCTTCAGCATGTTCTGGGGTGCCCCCTTTGCCCCAATGTCTTCCTGCACTGCACCTGTCTCCATGTTTGTTCTGCAGCCCAGGAAGATATCCCAGGGAGAGGAGGGGGATAGGAGAGTGCCCCTGTCTAATCTGCCCTGATCACAGTGTGAAGAAATAGAATCGAAGATTGGAAAACTAAGTTGAGGCTGGAGCTTGAATGGCCTTGAAGGTAAGAGAGCGGAGGTCAGATGTGGTTTAGTTGACAATGCAAAGCCACTGAGGGCTTTTGATGAGAGCTGAGCTCTAGGGAGATGAACCTGAAATGAATGGATGGCAGGAAGCACTGGGTGCAGATGAGAGGGAGCTGGAGCCTTTTATGACAGTCCAGGTGAGGTAACAGGCCTGCCAGGACAAATAGGAGGAGGGCAGAAAGGAGAGGGTGGTGCCTACCCGAGAAATAGCTTTTCCCAGCAGTGCCCAGTGGGGAATGTATTTATCCAGCTTCCAAGAGACCTAGTGAAGAACATCGTATCCATTCAACATTTAATCAGATTAGGTTCCCCAGCTGAGCTTTCCAAAGTCCCTTTATTAACTGATATCAACCCTTTCTACCCATTTTTCTTTACTCCCTCCAATGTTCGTCCTCCACTAGGATGGTCTTTCTGTTTCTCAGACATGCTGTGATTGATGCTGTGTCTTGGATTCTGTCCTGACCCTTAGAATGGCCTCTGTTTTCTCCACCTTTTCAAGCTAAATTTCAAACTCCACTTTTCCCCCAGAGATTATGCCAATTATACCTATTCTTATCTATTCCCTTTGCTTCTGAACTCCTGAAGCCCTTCAGGGCTTGGGTTAGCTGGTCCTTTGTCTTCTGGAGTTCACTGGAGAAGGGTTGGTGACTGCCATGGCTATGCTCCCACTGTCCCGCATCAGGTCTGGGCTGGCCTGGTTACATGGCAAGTCCTCAGAACCAGGGGCTGCTTGGGGCTTGCAGTGAGGGAGACTAGCTGCCACATGCAGTTTTGACCTGCTGGAGTTAGTTCTGTCTTTAGGTTTAGTTTTCAATCAAATGCCTCTTTACTGAAAGGAGGTGTTATGAAAGGCAAAGAGAGGGGATTGGAGATGAGGTGGTAAGGAAGGTCAAGTGTGAGAGGAGAAGCCTGTTATACTCTGCTCTTCCCTGGTACTGCAGACTCTGGACCACATCTGCCCTAGATGACTAATTGGCCTCTTGGTTGACTTTAGGGGAAGAATGAACCCAAGGTTAGCCCTGGAAGAGAAGTAAACAGTGAATGCTCAGGACTGAAGGAGAGGTACAGAATTTGCATGAATACCCAAGACAAAGACACTGATGGTAATTAAGGAAAGCTGCCATCTTTAAAGGAAATGAAATGTCCATTATGGAGCTCCACGCTGGCACGGGCCCATGTGCATTAGCATCACCACTCAGGTATGTCTTCCGTAGCACCTGTTCCCCCATAAGGCACAAGATAGGTGCCAGCTTAGTGGTTCTTGATTGATAACACATGTTGCTATTTATTTAGCAAGAACTTACATAGTGCTCACTATGCATGTTTAGAATGTCAGCTTTTTTAATCCTCACAACACCCTGGTGGATACCATTATGATCATTGTCCCTACTCAATGGGGCACAGAGCATTTCAGTCAACTGCCTAAGGTCACCTGGCCAGTGGGTCAAGGGGGCAGGGTTTAAACTCAGGTATTTGGCTCCAGAGTCTCTGCTCTTCCCTGCAGTTTTAACCATTGCCTGTGCTGGGTATGTTTCAGCTACCTGGGGATGGAGGAATGCTGAGGTCCCCAGTCCCTGGGCAAGGAGGGTAGAGCAGAGTGTCTCAGGGGGATAGGGGCAAGGAAACAGATGGCGAAGATGGCAAGAAGAGGAGAGGGGAAGGCCACCACGTCTTCCCTTGGCTAAGTGTTACAGTTGCCTTTCCTGCTTTGAACTAAGGAATCTTTAAAGCCAACCCCAGATAGTAAAAGCTAGCAATTAGATGTTGGTGTCCTTGGTAGTTCATCTGAACTCAGCGGCAAAAAGGAACAGATGCTGTGTGAAGATCAGGCTGCTGTGGACCTTGTGTAAGGATTTGGGTGTGATGGATGTGCCCCTCCCTCCCTGCTCCGCTGGGTGGACAACCCAGGATGTGGCAGGGATGGGAGCTCTCCCACCAGTTGCCTCTTTAGTCTAGATGTCTTAGCTTTCCAGGAGTTCAGCTGCCTGCGAGGGATGCAGTAATGCCATTCAGGATGATGGTTGGAGTGGATTTTCTTTTGTGTGTGTGTGTGCCAAAATTAACCCCACAGTTCTGGAAGCACAGCAACATTACCTATTCACATCACGAAACTCCTTGAAGTCTAGCATTTTCTATTGTTCTTTGAGATAGAAGAACTGTTTGTTTGATGACAACACTTTGCAACTGCCTCTGTTCTAAGCGGCACAGAGGGAATCATTTTGTGTGGCAAAGAGAAAATACCCCCAAAGGGCCTTTCTGTCAGGGCATAGACTTTATAGAACTGCTCTGAAATTTAGGAGTTTAGGGTTGGTGTATTTATTACGAAGGAGAATGGTTTCCTCCATTCTATAATATGAAGGGTGGCTAAGGCTCTCTGTACCCCAATTTTCTACCTAACCTGCTTGATGAATTATTTCAAACTCTTTCCACTGCAGCTCTGACCCTTTAGGCTAAAACATCACAAATTTGTGAGTCCCCTGTTTTACAGTGAGAAAAAGTTAGGTATGTATGTGTGTGTAGAAGATAATGCATAAACTTTTTCTATATTGCTATTATTTAATAGTCCTAAAAAAAAGAAATCATACAAATAGAGTTTATGAAATTTTTAAAACCTTCTTGTATTATGTACGTAACTGACATGTGACTATTGTAGGAATTAGGCTGGGGGAGTTCAGAGTAGCCACTGGGAGAGGAAAAAGAATGTATCTAAGGGAAAGAGAAGCAATGTAGCTCTGGCCTTGCGTCTCCCACTGTACAGGAAAGGAGGCAGCCCTGAGGAAAAAACGAGGGAATGAAAAAGCAGCCCGTTTCTTTCATGGTGTTCTGTTCACATTCCCACCACTCACTTCCCAGGTAATCTACCCGTAAAGCCAGGCTATGCTCCCCACTTTCCCAGGGCCTGAGTCTTGCTCAGGAGGAGTTTGAATTCCTCACCAGGAGACTTGGTTCACCCTTCTGCTCCTGGGCTGATTAAAGGATCTTCCTCTTAAGACTAAATTTTGGGGGCTTTGTTTCCAGTTTTGGTGGTCAGGTCTCTGTCTTGTCCCCCAGGGCTAAATGTCTAACCTACCACCTTTCCAAGTCCCTTTGACTTATCTGGTCTTCCTGATCTTTTCTATGTTTTCCTCTTCAACATTCCACCCCCACCTCCTCCCACCTCCTGCCACCTCCTTAGGGTGGAATTTCTGTCTCCAAAACCAGGCTGGGGATCAGAGCTCTGCCACCACTTACAAACTTCCCTAATGTCTGCGGAATAAGGTCTGTCCCTTGATTCCTCACCTGCCTACCAGCACCTTCAGTTGCTAGATTTGTTATGTGAGGTCTGACCATTAAGTTCATGAACTTGCCATTGTGTGCTTACATTGGCAGCATGGTACAAACTCAGTAATGTTTCGTAACCTTGTATATCAATGTCTCACAGTTGTGTTCGTGTTGACATGTGGTGTTGTCTCGCTGAATGGTGTTCATTGTTGTTGTGTGTTTTTGTGTGCCGTTGTAAGAATGTTGGGGCTTGAATTATGGTAATGAGCAAATACTTGTAACTTTCTTGTTAAACATGGCAAGGTTGGAAGGGAAATCAGGGACATGTTCATGCAAATTTATAGGGATAATGCCATGAAGAAAATGGCAGTGTACAAATGGATTAAATGGTTTTCTGAGGGGAGAGAAAGTGTCACTGATGAAGAGAAGTCGAGGTGGCCAGTTACGAGCAGAACTGATGAAAATCTTGGCATGAGAAAGTTGTGTGCAATAATGGGCTCTTGCATCATGACAATGTACCAGCTAACCTGTTTAGCCAGTAAACAAGTAATCATATTGGAACACCCTCCCCACTCACTTAACTGGCCCCTAATGACTTTTTCTTTAGCAACTTGCTTGTCTAGAACACTTTTTCTCGACTGTACCTCGGACTTACTACTCAGGTTTTCTGGCATGGGAATTAACACTTTCCACTAGTGCTTACATTTGAGACCCATAGTAAGGGTCCCTCCCAGAGATGCTGATTCAGTGGATCTGGGGAGAGGCCTTGAATTTGCATTCTAATGTCACTGGTCTAGACATTTGTTTGCCTTCACACTACCTGCCCCATGGGGAGTTTCTTCCTATAGCTGGAGCTGAGCCTGTCTAGCCCTGCCTCGCCCTAGGAGAGGCTCATGCTGCTCCCCGTCTGGACCACTTGTGTCTGTTGTGTAATAAGCTAGATCAGGCTCAGGTGTTTTTACTTGTCATAGCATCATGAGCTTCAGAATGAAAGCAGGGGATACTAATAGAGTTCAGAAAGTGAAGGAATCATCAGGGCTGGCTATGGGAACATGTTAAAAAAATTCTTAAAAGGCTGTCATCTTAATTCAGATCTCCTGAGCTTTCATTTCACCCAAGTGGAGGAAGAAGTGAAAAAAGGCTGCCTTGTGTTGAGGACATAGGATTCAGCTTCAAAACCAGGTGGCTAGAGAAGAACGTGGACACCAGATCTTAATTTATACTTTCTGGGGGCTGTTCTTGGTCTTAGTACAGAGATTTGTATCTGAACAGGTATGTTCCCTGGTTTCCAGCAGCTCAGCGAGCTGTGGCTTCTGGCTTTCCTGGCATGACGCATCTTAGCCCAGTTTGGGTCCCAGGCTTGGTGAAATCTTATATGAGGGCCTGTGTGTTGTAGTGGAGTAGTTTGGATGAGGCTTGATGCTTGCTTGGGTGATAGAAACCTTATTTATCAGGGTGCAGAGAAATTTCAAAAATTACATAAAAATTTTTGTAAAAATTTTGTGGTAAAATATACACTTAACACAAAATTTGCCATCTGAACCATTATTTTTAAATGACATGGTTTATTGGTGCCACAGTTGGGATGTTTGTCCCTTCCGAAGCTCATGTGGAAGTATAATCGGCACGGTAACAGTGTGAAGATGTGGGACCTTTAAAAGGTAAGTAGGCCATGAGGACTTCACCCTTTAGGGTAGGTTTAAAAGGGTTTTTGAGTGTGAACTCTTTCTCTCTTCCACCTTCTACATGGGATGATATAGCAAGAAAATGCTTGCCAGGTGTCGGCCCCTTGATCTTGGACTTCCCAACCTCCAGAATTATGAGGAAATAAATTTCTGTTCATTATAAATTACCCAGTCTCGGATATTCTGCTATAGGGACAGAAGCAGACTAAGAGAGGTGACATTAAGTTCACTCACGTTGTGGCACAACCATCACCACCATTCATCTCCAGAACTTTTTCATCATCCCAAACAAACTCTATACCCATTAATTGTATGTTTAGTTTTTTTTGAGGAAACATTGTGCTATTTTTCCATAGGGGCACACCGTTTTTAAATTCCCACCAATATTTCATGAGAGCTCCACTAGGGCTGTGATCTTCAACCAGTGTGCCATGAAAGCATCTTAGTTGTGGCACCAACATTTTTAAAGATGATTAATGGAATTATTTTTGAAAGAAGTTCAAAGCACAGTAAGTAATTCTTTTTTTTTTTTTATTGTTGGGGATTCATTGAGGGTACAAGAAACCATGTTACACTGGTTGCATTTGTTGGGTAAAGTCCCTCTTACAATCGTGTTTTATTCTTTGTTTTTATCAACATAATTTAAGTGCGCCCTATTTAACTATAGGTTCCAGTGTGCG
>CAUYON010059571.1:0-15721 GCA_963573935.1 Arctocebus calabarensis | reverse complement strand
TTGAAACCCATGAGGTGGGGAGGTTCGGTTGAGGGTGACGTTATCTTAGGCCATGGCTGGCCAGGCTCAAACCGGCCAATAGGCTTTATTGTGACCTTTTTAGGAAGGGCCAATGACTATACGGGCCAGGCTTTTTGGCGCGAGCTTTGGCGGGGAGAAGGACTCCCGGTGCCATTTTAGGTTAAAGAGCCTGATGGTCGCCAACAGATCTACTATTAGTAGGTGAGATTAGTACTGAGTACATGGTATTCTTGCTTCTCCATTCTTCAGATACTCTAGCTAAGAGAACGCTCTCCAAATCAGTGCAGGTAAATACAAAGATGCAAAGTCTCCATGTTTTGAGTGAATAGTATTCCATGGCACACGCCTGCCACAGCTTAGGAATCCACTCATGGGTTGATGGCACTTGGGTTGTTTCCACATCTTTGCAATTGTGACTGAGCTGCTATAAACACTCAAATGCAAATCTTTGGACTTATTTTTTAACTTAGATTTTATAGATCCTATTCCTTCCCTGGGCATTGCCTCAGTCCCCAATTTAGGCTCAGTATTTTTTACTAATGTTTTTCTCTTAGTTTGTACCTTCCTAATGTCGTTCATAGTTTAGACAACACTCTTATATATCTGTGTATGTTTTGTCTGTTATAAAAATCCTTCTAGTTTTGAATTTGCAGCTTCCCAGTCCTGCTCATGTAAAGCGTTTCTCTCTGAGCTGCCAAGTCAGTGATGTGTTCATTTTCTTTTCATCTTTTCTGAACGTTAGCACCGTCGTCTCTGCGACCGTCCGTCTTCAGAGGCAGGCGGGAGCCAGGCAGGGAGCCAGGCAGGGAGCGTCCCGAGTGCCAGTGAAGGACACACCTGCAGGCAGTGGACAGACTTGAGCAGGGAGCACCGCGATCAGATCTCCTTGCGGAGTAATGGCTTAGGCCATGATGTGGGGAATGTAACGGAAGCCAACGGGACTAGAGGCTGGACACCATTCCAGTGAGGAATCTAACCTGCGGCCATTCAGGGAGCCAGGCCTAGGAAAGCCGTGGTGCAGGCAGAGTCAAGGACAGAGCTGAAGGCCGTTTGGAAATAAACACCAACATGATCATCTAGATGCAGAGGGGACAGAGGAGGGAAGAAGAGTCAAGGCTGACCTCACGTGTCTGGCGTGGGGACTTTGTGGGCAACGATGCCGCTCCCTGAGATGGAGAGGGTTGATGGGAAACCAGTCTGGGAGGGGGCACAGCGTGTCACCTCTGCAGACGCCAGCTTCCACAGCTTAACCTCAAAGAGATATGAGCAGCCACACTGTGCCAGCAAATACTGTGCCGGCCAATGTGCTTGTCTTTCTTTTTTTCCCCAGCTTTTTTGTTTGTTTGTTTGTTTTTGAGACAAAGTCTCACTCTGTCACCAAGGCTAGAGTGCAGTGACATTATAGCTCACAGCAACCTCAAACTCTTAGGCTCGATCAGTCCTCCTTCCTCAACCTCCATCTTACTATCTGGGATTACAGGTGCCCACCACAATGCAGGGCTAGTTTTTTTCTTTTTCGTAGAGAGAGGATCTCACTCTTGCTCAGGCTGGTCTCAAACTTCTGAGCTCCAGCATCAGGCAGTCCACTCAGGGTGCTGGGATTCCAGGCGTGCGCCACTGTGCTCAGCCAAATGAGCTCTTCTATGCCAGGACTTGAAATCACCAGCCACTCTTAGTTCTTCTCTCCAACAAGCTCATCCCCTGCCACCAGTTCCCCCAGCCTACGGCATCTGTGGGGCCGCACACACTGACCTCCACATGGCTTCGGGGGAAGAGGTGTGCCTTTCATCTTCATGACACACTCTGTCTACCCGAATCTTCCCCCTCAACTTCTCCGGGGGTTTGCACTGGCAGTCACTGACATTTGTCCTCTGCACCACCTTTTCTCCCTGTCTGGGGGACGATTTCCATCTTAAAACACCAGCCCCTCACCCACCCACCGTTTCTCAGCACGGTCGTAGCTGTTCTTTTCAAATGGTCGTCTTCATTTCTGCCTTTATTTTGTCACCTCCTGTTCTTTCCCCCTTCTCTCCCCAGCTCCTTGCAAGTCAGGTTTGTGTCCCCTTCTCTCCACCAAAAGAGCTCTCAGCAGGGCCCCAGGGTAGGTTCATCCTGCAACCGTCAAGGCCTGTTATCTGACCCAAGTGGTTAGAGAGGTAAGCAGCACCGGCCAAGTCCACCACTCCCCGCTTCATTCATTCAGCACATGTGAGCACTTACTGCAGGCCAGGCGCCGTCCTAACCCTAATGAATTGAAAAGACAAAGATCCCTGCCCTCTGGGAACTTAGATTCTAGCAGGGGGAAACAGTTACCAAGGAAAAAACAATAAATAACTAAATTATGTAGGGTGTTAGAAGATAAACAAGGCTAGGAAAAGAGAAAACACAGAACTCAGTAGTAGCCTTGAGAAGTTTCCCTTTTAACATGCAATTGTCACAATAACAAAATCACACCCCAAGTGATGATATTTCATATCAAGTCACATTATATGATGGCTTCATGCCCCCACACATAAAAATGAATCACGCTTCCATCTGCTGCCTTCCTCTCCCGCTTCTCCCAGATTAGATGTGAGGATACCCAAGAAAGACAGAAGGAAAAGTGGAAACTCAGGAGAAGGGACGGCAGGGCTTGGTACTCCCCGGTTTGTGATGCTGTATATCGGGTCTGGCAGCCCCCCAGGACGGGAGCTGACTCCCTTTTCACTCCCTTGTCAATTACGCCCAATGTGAGCTGCCTTCCCTCAACAGCAGATCAGGGAAGTATGATCAATGGTCCAGGAGTGAAGTTCTTTACATTTTGCTTTAATTTTAAAGAAAATAAAGCTACTGCCTAAATGTAATGATTACATGAAGTATAGATTTCATAGGAGAAATGACAGCTTCTTTGCAAAATGACTACAATTCCTTTGTCGCTGCGTGCAAACTGAAGTAGGAGCCTGCTCCTACTTCCCCTTCCTTTTATCCAGGCTGGCCTGGGGACTTACAGTGACTAACAGAATCTGGTAGAAGTGATGATGTGAAACTCCCACATCTGGGCCTCACAGCTCCCACTTTCACCCTGGTGGAATACAGGACCACTGCAGGAGCAAACTCGACCAAGGCCTTCTAGACAGACCCCTCTGCAGTCAAGCCACCGATGACTGTAACCACGGATAAGCCCATCAAGACCAGCACGAGAACCTCCTAGCTGAATCCAGGCCAACACTCTTGACCCCACCAATCACGAAAAAATAAAATGACTGTTTTAAACCACTAAATTTTGGAGTGGTTGTTAAACAGTAATAGGTAACTGATATAAAAGGTATTAAGTATTTACTATTTTATAAATAATAATTCATTGCTTTAAAATTAACCATGGATCCTTTAATAAATTAAATTTTAGTAAATAAATTTAATATTTACAAAGAGAAGGAGCAGCGGGGTGTTGTACACTGGGACCTATTTTTCAACAAAAAGTCCACTAGTCATATATCTTGGTGGAAGTGTTTATTTTTACAAAAATTAAACCATATTATAAATAGTCTTTCCTGACTCACTTCTTTCATCTAATACTATAGACATATATGTATCTGTGTTAATCAATGCAGAGTCATAGTTTTAAATAGTTGAATAATTTTTCATTGTATATAAGTTTATAAAACTGTTCTGCGTTTGGACAGACGTTTGGGCTAGTTCCCAAGACTAACACATTATAGATGACACCAGAAGGGAACTCCTTAGTACTTACGACTTTGATCACTTATCCTTTAAGCCTCAGTTTCCTCATCTGAAAAATGGGGATATCTTTGAACTTCTCTACAGAAGTGTTACAAAGATTAATGTAGTGATATGTATGAAGCCTTTAGTAATTTGGGGGATGTGGTGAGCCCTTAACAAACTGTGGTATTTTCATTGTTATCATCATCTCATTAGAAGCTTCTTTAGGGCAAGGACCATGTCAGCATCTCTTAGGGGCTGGCACATAACAAGTGGACACCTGCTAGATGCTTCCTATGGGCCAAGTCCTGAGTTCAAGTGCAACCTACAAAGTAGATATTGCCATTATCCCCATATCACAGATATGAATATCTGTGACGGAGTGAGGCAACTTGCCTAAGGACACAGCTAAAATCTGAATTCAAAGCCTATCGGACCTCAGGCCCCATGCTCTTAAAACTGTATCATGCTGCCTCCGTAAATGTAGAAATCTAGCTGATGCAATTTGTGGATGTCAGGACATGCATATTTTTAAGGCCTTTAATACATATATGCAACATAAGCCATTTATTATAACATTAAGTTTTTGAAAAGCCGTTTATAAAATTCTCATATACAATATTACCACAACTATGGAAAAAATGTGTACAAGAAAAGTTGAAGGGAACGCAATAAAATGTTAAGTGACCATTTTTGAGGGACAATGAGTAGGTGACATTTTCCCTTCTTTCTGTTTTTCTAAAATTTCCATAGTTTGTTGTTACCTTCTACAAACAAGCCAAATCACCACAGCCTTGTGTTATATGCCCTTTTTAATCTCACAGGTGGTTTTGTCCTCAGAAGCAAACCCTGATTAAGTTGTATTCTTTATCCTCTGTCAATCTTTAAAAGGAAATTAGGATCGGACTTAATCTGCCTTCCTGCCATCAGGGCAGTGACTCCCTGGCCCTGACCTTTGGTGCTCATAAGCAGTGTTCTCGTCACCTTTCTGCTCTTTCCAGCACGAGTGAGCACAGGGGAACCGCTGTGCTCTTCCATCTATTTGTAAAGCGCTTATTGACTCAGGATCTTACAAAGACTTTATCTAATTGTTTCTCAAATAAGCCAGTGAGGCCGTAATAAGTCCCACCAAGCTTGGATACACACACACACCTACAGGAAAGCAGATGTGGCAGATAATATATTTGACATATTAACCTATGTATTTTTTTGCCCAGGACTTCCTGATACTCCAGGCGTTTCCTCCACGAAAGCAGCAGCCTGGGGTTCTCTGCTCACTGCCTCCGAGAAAGGACAAAATAAGAGAATTTAAAGGACACGGGCTTGTTCTTATGCCTTTGGAGACCTTTGGCTTACAGGAGGCCCAGGTCTGAGATCAGGAATAGCAAAGTGCCACCACTTGTCCCCCAGCTAGTTCCCCAGGCTGTGGGGGAAGGAGGGGACAATGCGAGAGAACAAGGAGAGCTTAGGTGTCAACATGGGCTTCTTGGGAAATGTGGCCCTGTACCCCTAAATCTCAGGGAGGTTTAGAGGATGTGGAAACACAGAAAGCTCATGCCTCACTTCCTGGGTGGCAACAGGGCAAACAGTGGGGAACAATATCTCTCTAAGCCTTACATGGGTGGAAAAAGTGAGACTGTTTCCCATGAGCACAAAAGCAAAGAGGGCGTGGAAAGAAAGGTGACCAGAAGTGACTGGTCTTCAGGGTCACTGTTCGGCCAACTCAAACCTGCTATTAATTTTAATTCTGTTATAGAATTTCCATTTGGTTAGTCTTATAGTTTCCATTTCCCCACCTGACCACTCACAATTTCCCTAAATCTTTGAACATTTATTAACTCCAAAATCTAGGCTATCTGGAATACAATTTTAATTTACTCCCCCCCCCTTTTTTTTTTTGACACTTTGATTGCCTTTTGTTATTGCATCTTTATGAAAGAGGGACTTCCTGGTGATGCTAGGGTGAGAACTGGGTGATACAGGGCCACTAGGAAATGACAACAATCTACTGTCAAAGGAGTGGTGTGCCCTGGGGCAGGTATCACCGCAGCAGAAACAGTGCAGTAATGTCTCAGGGGTTCCAGTCTGCAGATAAAAACAGCCGCTGCAGAACCCTTGAATGTAACATAAGGATAATATCCCCATCCTTCCTGGTCAGCCTCAAACTACTGGCAAGGCCTCCCCACTGTCTGAAGAGTAGAACAAGAAGGTAATTTAAGACATTAGCACCTAAGTCCTCACCTTCCACCAAGTAGGAAAAGCTGTGCCCTCTGATGATAAGTTTTTACTTACAGAAAACGCAACCAAAACAGACAGGTATAAAGAAGAAAGTACTACCCCCAAAATTACCATGAACATTTTGTTGAACATCTTTCTAGACACTGTTGTGTAAACAGTCATGCATATAATTTTATGTTAATGGCATTACATAGACTTTTAACTCAGTATGTGGTAAAGATCATTATCAGTATAGACATATATCCTTTGTAATAACCGTATATTCCAATGCACAGCTGTACCAAAATTGATTAAGCCAGTCCCCTGTGCAAGGATATTTATTTCTAGGTTGACGCACAAGTGAAATTCTTCCTGTGTGTGTCTGTGTGTGTATGACTATCCCCACATCTGCACAAGTGCAGCCTCTGTGCACTTAGAGTATGTCTCCTTGAGCCAGCACATTTATTTTATTTTTTTATTTTTATTAAATCATAATTGTGTACATTGGTACAATCATGGGGCACCATGTGCTGACATTATATACAATCTGAAATATTTTCATTGAACTATTTAACATAGCCTTCATGGCCTTTTAATCACTATATGAAGACATTTCTATTCTACATTTAGTAATTTTCACTTGTACCCTTGTAAGATGCACCATAAATGTGATCCCACCAATCACCCTCCCTCCACCCATCCTCCCCCCTCCCCTCCCCTTCCTTGCTCCTGAGTCAGCACATTTCTATGACATTGTTTCTGGGCTGAAGCATATTCAAAAAAAAATTTTTTTTTTTTTTTTAAGAGACAGAGTCTCACTTTATCGCCCTGGGTAGAGTGCCGTGGAGTCACAGCTCACAGCAACCTCCAACTCCTGGGCTTAGGCAATTCTCTTGCCTCAGCCTCCCGAGTAGCTCAAAATTTTTAATACTCGTAATAAACTAAAAACATTTCCCCCCAGAAGCTCTGCACCCACTGACATTATCACCAACAGTGAGCCCATTTCTCTGTATCTTTGAGCATACTGAGCACGTGCAATCTTTCCAAACTACCAATCTGGCAGACTCCAGGGAACATTTAAAGTGTGTTGAGTGATTTCAGTTTAGCGCTGAGGATCGGCATCTTGCCCCGTGCTCCTTTCTTGCTTTAAATCGCAGTATATTCAGTGTATGGGGGCCTAGAATAGAAGTAAAACGGTCTGGGTGCCACGCTCCTAGACACAGTGCACTAACTCTGTGTCCTTGTGGAAGCCACTGCGCTCTTCAATGGCTCAATTTCTTCACATGCAAATGAAGGATTTGGAATAGATGCTCTTGAACCTCCCTCCACCCTCAGGAGGGCATGGAGGGATGCCCCACGCAGATCTGCAGCAGACGCTGTCGGCTGACTAACTCAACAGCCATCCCGAGGCCCTCTCTTTTGCCTGCCTCTACTCTCAAAGAGGTTGTAAAAGCTCACTGCCCGTTTGGCAGCCTCCTTGACATTAAGGGCTGGCCATGTTGCCAAGTTCTGGCTAGTGAAACACAGAGGAAGGCCAGAGAGCAAGCACGTTAGTATTCTCTCGCCCTCAGCCTGGGCTCACTGCAGACTTAATGCCCGGCCCGGGGCAGTGTGGGGGCTCTGCGTTGCATTGGCCGGGCTCAGCAGGATCTGCCGTCCAGAGTCCTCACAGAGTTCCGGGTTAGGGTGGCCACACGAGAAGTGGTGCAAGAGCTCTGGGAGGCAGCCGCAGAGCAGCAGCTGAGGGTTTTCTGCTCTGAAGGACACGGCAAGGCTCTAGGCAGCCGGCCACTCTCACGCATTGTCACTGACCTCTGGCTCGCCTTGTGGGTGAGAGGCTGCACCCAGGTTCGCAAGTTCTGCCAGCTCTCATCAGATCTCCCCCTTCGTTTCCTTCAAGTTCTAAGCCAAGTGCATCTGTAGCTGGGTGAAAGGTGCCAGCTGCTTCTGCGGGACACCTGCACTGTTGAGGGTGGAGGTAGTGAGGCACACACACACAGGCCCAGTCTGTCCTCCAGAACTTCGGTCATTCGAGGTGCCAGTGCTTCGTCACAAGCTCCAGTCTGCTCTTCCTGTCCTGCACATCCAGCCTTCCACCCCGGTCTGCGATTCAGGCTGACCTGCAGGCTGACTTCAGGTTCAACACCAGAACCACAGAAAACAGCTTTGCACAGACGCCTCCTCCAGCTCCCACATGTGTGGCGTCTCAGGCAGCACAGTCCAGCACAGTGTCTGTGACGGTGGAAGTGTCCCATCCACGTACATGACCTGCCCAGTAGGGCAGCCACTGGCCACTAGTCAACTGGCTATGGAGCATTTGAAATGTACACAGTGAATGAGAAAAGTAAAATCTTAGTCTTCTTTAATGTTAATTAATTTGAACATAAGTAGCCAGATGTGGTTAGCAGCTCCCAGAATGGCTGACGCAGGCCTGGTGCCTCATAATAGGGTCACACTCTCACCACCCCTCACAGCTCTGTTTCTCTGCATGAGTCCTGACCGATGCAGGCAGCAGCTGGTAACCACATGGGTCAGAGCGTCAGGACATAAAGCAGCACACAGGGAATGGTAGGGCAGCAAGACAAAAAGAGCCCGGGACCTGCTGCCCCACCTGCCTGCAACCTCCAAACTTCCCATGTGAAGACTCAGATGCCCTGTGGGCAGGGGATTCGCACTGGGTCCTTCCAGGAAATGCTCTCTCTCTGCAAGGTGGCTCTGTTTCCTGCGATGACCTGGCATAAACCTTACCCGGAATAATGGCATGCAGATTTTGTTCTTAGAACTCAAGTTGAAGAAGTAATATGCATAGGAATCATGAAATATGGATTTAAATTAGTCTTTTGAAAGAGGCAAAATACAGAACTACGGATGTGAATGAAAGTCAGCTTTCTCCTTCATGTTTATCTTGCTTTCTCTGGAGCATGGTCTACAGTCGGTGACCTGAGCTGCCTTCCCCAGCCCTTCTTTGAGAGATGGATACATACACGAAAGCGTGAACCTTCAGTTACCAGGGAGAAAACTCTGAACTTTAGATGTTTAAAAGTGTCTATCAGTCAAGGTTACCCAGAGAAACAATCAGGACATATAAAGATACTTATTATAAACTGATGATTCACACAATGATGGAGGCCTAGCCGTCCCACAATCTGCTGTGTACAAGCTGGAGCCCTGGACAGCTGGTGATGCAGTTAGAAGGCCTGAGAGCCGAACCTGCAGCGTGAGTCTAGGCCTGCAGGCCAGGAAGGCCAAGGGTGGGGGAGGCTCACAGCCCAACTCAAGGAGTGAGACAGAAAGTGAATTCAACCTTCCCCCACATCCTTAGTCCTCTTCAGGCCCCTGATGGATGAGGCAATGCCCACCAACACTGAAGAGGGCAGTCTGCTGTGTTCAGCCCACCAACTCAACACTGAACCCTTCCAGAAACACTCTCACAGACACACCCAGTGACAATGTTTAGCCAGCTCTCTGGGCATCCCATGGCCCTGTCAAGCTGACATAGAAAATTACCCATCAGTGACCCCACAAACAGGAACTAAAATTTAGCAAAGCTCTATGACTCAATCCTAGAATTGAGGGCATTAGTCTGCTTTCTGTTAAGAAACTCTTGGCTCGATGCAACCGAAAATGTATTAAGATGCTGACACTAAAATTAGAAATGGGAAGAGATAGTCTTAATTACAAAATTGGGGGAACTGACCCATAAGATAACACAAGACTTGGACTTACAGGAACAAACCTGATGGTCCCGTTGAGGAACTAGGGATGAGAAATTAATCAACTCTTCCAGTCAGACATCTGGCAATGTGGAACACAGCAAAATTGTTAAACTACACACACACACACACTGTGCAAACACAGGAGGTAAATAAAAGGAGTAATGTGAATGTTTGGTAACACGTAAAGCTGAGCCACATGGTAACTGACAGGATACTGGCCTCAGAGATTTGACGCCCAGGCCCTGACTCTGCTCTTCCCCTTGTCACATAGTTCACTGCAGGGGAGCCATCTAAGGACCTGCAGGCACTGCTCACCTGGACCCCACGCCCCTCCATTCCAGACCACCTTCTAGGCCCTGAGCTCATGGAATTCCCTGCTTGAATGTTGGCACAGAGCTCGCTTCCAGGGCTTGACACAGGCATCCTCCCCAGGTCCAGCCACCCCAGTCCACTGTATGCTTGGAGTACAAATCCCCAGCCCTAGGGGGAGGCTTTGGGGCAGACCTTGGTCATTCACCAAGGACTGTGATGTCCACATACTTCCGTGCAAGTCTCCTGGTGGACTGGGAGGGGCAGGGCCTGGGGGGAGGGACTCCAATTGCAAGCTTGCTCTGGTGCCTATGAAAGTCAGGGGCAGGCCTGCCACCGGGTACCCATCCAGAGGAAAGCTACAGACAGATACAGAGGGCACCAAAGGCCTACACATTTTAAGAAAGTAAAAAACTGTATTAAAATCATAATACTCAATATATATCAATAACATCCATCATCTTGTATATTGCATTTTATGTCTCTTGTAGTTACAGAAGTGCAACGTGACTTAAATTTTAATATTTTTTTTTCTTTTGTAAAATGTGTATACTATTTTTTGCACCCTCTGTATACAGGAAAAATTCATTTGTAGGTTGTTGCCGTGAGGAGCCTTATGAAAATAGAAAATGTTATTCCAAAACATTGGAAATCAAGGGCTGCAAATTCTGTGAATCAAGCACCCCTTTGTCAACAGTAAGACTGAAGCACAGACCCATGGTGTTTTCCTACCAAGAAATACTTGATGTATATAAAGTTTTCTCATTGCTTGGGGTGAGCCAGAGGAAGGGTGGGTGGAGGAGTAGTCAGAGATGGGTGGCCAAGGTCATGAGGTTGCTGACCTGAGCTTTACGCTGTGAAAGAAAAACTCCAGGGGCTTCAGATCCTGCCACAGCTCTCCCCAGGCTCATCCCACCCTGAAGGGTAGGGGTTGAGTTAGTGGCTGGTGATGTGAAATGGGCTTGTTGGCTTTGAAAGTGACCCAGTACATGCTGCTGGCCCTACTGGAAAAGCCCTTCACCTTCCGGGCCCAGGACAGACTGCAGGTGAGCTGAAGCACCCCGAGGCAGCGGCCTTCCTGGGGGTGCTTTCTGCAGCCGCCTCTCCTTCCACCAAGACAACTTTCTTCTTGCGTTCCCTCTGGACCCTTCCTCTCCCCAGGCTGTGGCCCTGCCAAGTAAATAGGACCCTTCTTTCAGAACACAGTTACCCACTTTGTCTGTCAAACTGAATTTTTTGGTTTCTCTGAAATATCAGCCCATTTTCATGACTGAATTACAGCACTACGAGGTAGGCTGGCCACTTACCATTCACTGGAACGGGTCCCTCCTGACCAGCCGTTTCTGGTTAACTGAATGAGAAAAGATGATTAACTGCTGGGGAACAACTCCACGTTTTCTTTCAAGGCTGAGCTGGAGCAGAGAACAATGGCGTGGGGCAGTTTTCAGGCCGTGACCACAAACACACTCTACACAATTACAAGAAACATTAAAAAAACAAATGGTTGCTTAAACAAGTGGTTATCCGTTACGCTGTTGACAGTGGAAAAGGAGAAACGCCGGTAACGAAGCAGGGCAGCGGGCACAGGCGGCCCCAGGGGCTGGCGGTGCGGCTCGTTCCGTGGGGGGCAGGCTGATGCTTCTCACTGTGTCCCCGTTTTCGTCCCGCCCTCCCCAATGATGAAAGAGCAAAGCTCATCGGTCTTCCTGAAGCCGTCTGGGCGTCCTGGTTCCCCTGTTCCGCACGTTTCCCGGGACAGGGCTCTCCCCTCCTCTGCCGTTCGGTGAGTCCTTTGCTTTGCTAGTTGCCCCGGGACACGGCGAGTGCCCGCCCCCGCTGCCCCAGCCTTCTGCTGGGCTTAACGCTTCCCAGCCCGGTCAGACAGCCGGGCTGCGGGTCCCCGGCGCTAAGAGGGAGGAACGCGGCTCGGGCCACCCGCGCGCCCCTGCCCGCGGCCGCCGCTCGGGTCCTGTCTCACCCCCTCCCGGCGGGCGCGCCCCAGGGACTCTCCGCGGCGTCCGGGCGAGCGTGACGTGTCCCGCCTCCCCGCAGCTGGCCCGTGCCCTGCAGGACCCCGCTGCTGGGCCCGCCCCGGACGGTGCGGGGGCGGAGACGGTGGCGGCTCCCTCCCGCGGGCTCCCAGCCCCGGGCTCGGGTCGGCGCGGGAGCCTCGAGGGTCGCCCGGATGCGGCAGTCGAGCGGCCACTCGGCGAGCGGCGGGAGACCGGGGCCAGCTCGCCCTCGGAAAGGGACTTTGCATTTCGGTCCCTGCAAGATCCCTCGCGCCCTCAGACCCTCCTCCTCCCGGGAGCCGGCCGGGGCGGGCACCCCACCATGGGCAATGCCTCCAATGACTCTCGGCCCGAGGACTGCGAGACTCGACGGTGGCTCCCCGCGGGCGAAAGCCCGGCCATCAGCGCCGTGATGTTCTCCGCCGGGGTGCTGGGGAACCTGATCGCGCTGGCGCTGCTGGCGCGCCGCTGGCGCGGGGACGCGGGGCGCAGGAACGCCGTCTCCTTGTTCCACGTGCTGGTGACCGAGCTGGTGTTCACCGACCTGCTCGGCACCTGCCTCATCAGCCCGGTGGTGCTGGCTTCGTACGCGCGGAACCAGACCCTGGTGGCCCTGGCGCCCGAGGGCCGCGCCTGCACCTACTTCGCTTTCACCATGACCTTCTTCAGCCTGGCCACCATGCTCATGCTCTTCGCCATGGCGCTGGAGCGCTACCTCGCCATCGGGCACCCCTACTTCTACCAGCGCCGCGTCACGCGCCGCGGGGGCCTGGCCGTGCTGCCGGCCATCTACGCCGTGTCGCTGCTCTTCTGCTCCCTGCCTCTCCTGGACTACGGGCAGTACGTGCAGTACTGCCCCGGGACGTGGTGCTTCATCCGGCACGGGCGCACCGCCTACCTGCAGCTCTACGCCACGCTGCTGCTGCTGCTCGTCGTGGCCGTGCTCGCCTGCAACTTCAGCGTCATCCTCAACCTCGTCCGCCTGCACCGCCGGGGCCGGAGGAGCCGCTGCGGCCCGTCCCTGGGCAGCGGCCGCGGCGGGCCCGGGAACCGCAGGCGAGGGGAGCGGCTGTCGATGGCGGAGGAGACGGACCACCTCATCCTCCTGGCCATCATGACCCTCACCTTCGCCGTCTGCTCCTTACCCTTCACAGTAAGTCACTCGCTCGGTTTCCGCAGTGCCGGCTCCTCTCACATCCCGCGATCCTGTCCGCCCGCCCGACAACTTTACAACTTGTGACACATCTGTCGCCCTCTCCGAGATCTCTCCTTACCCCACTCCCTTCCTCCGCGTCCTGGTCCATGGGCGTCGCCCTGCGGGTGTTTCTCACGCAGTAACTCGGGGAGCCTTGGCTAGCCTGGCTTAGCAACCGAGAAGAAGGCAGACTTCCCCCTGAGGATGGCTGTCGCTGTCAACCCCCTGCCCTGAGCTGCCATTTGCCGCCCTGTCCCTCCCACCCACCGGTGCCGGCTCTCCATGCTTCCCTGCTTCTGCCGGGGCAAAATGTAGTCCCCGGCCCGCAGCATTCGGCTGACCACTGGACAGGGTCCCAGCTGAGAAGCTTCCCTAGCGCAGAAGTTCAGAGCCTGCCTTTATTTGTCCTAAAAGTTCAACAAACATCTAGTTTACTGGCTTCCCGATGTACATGTTTGGTTATAAGTCTTTATTGCCATGACAATTTATAACTCGTCCATAATGATAATTAGGGGAAAAGACAGGTGCTTCCAGGAACCCCTTGCTAAGCTTTGGAGATCCCTCCAGAGAAGGCCTTTGAACCCTCTTAGGAAATATCCTCTTACTGTCACTGTCAGAAATACCCACAGGTGCTGGCCGGCTGTGGTCACACACTGTGCCAGCACAGACACAGGCAGGGAGGCTGCTCTCTCAGGGAGTGGGGAGTGGGGCTGCCTAGGAGCTGTCCCCTGGTTGGGGGCAACCTCAGCGGTTAGCTCCCGGATGCTTGAGTTTGAGCCTCCTGCAGCCTAACATTTTAGCAGCATCTGGGATATGTCTGAGAATGTGCAGGCTCCTGTGGCAGGCTGGGAATTGAGACTGTGGGAGTGTGGGTCCCACCTCCTAATCCTCCCAGGAACAAGCTGGACCCTGCAGGGGCGGAGGCGGTGAACAGTGGTTCTCACCTGCCCCAATCTTGGTGAACAGACAGAGATGGACAGTGCCTAACAATAGCAGGTCTCAAGTGGGGAAGCTGGAGAAGGACTGTATCCTCCTCCTGCCTCTGTCTTTGCTTCTGACAGTCTTGATCTGCTCACCCTCAGGGAGGGAAGGCTACAGGGGCCCTGGAGCCTGGGTATGATTCCCTTCTCAGCTCTGCTCTCTTCTCCCTCGTCCTCACCTCTGCTCTATCCTCTGTCAGGGGAGTAGCCGCTCTGCACTGGTCAGTTACACTTTGGGGGGAATGAGATGGAGTAGGTCCAAGCTGTCCCCTGGAGTAGGACCGGGAGCCTGCCGGTCCCATCCCCTGAGCAGGGCGTCTGCAACAGAAACCCTGTGATGTGGAAACCAACATGACCTCTTGCTTTTGTTTTATTTGTAGGTGGAAGCTTTCAATGGGGGGCGGGGACAAACCATTCTGAATGAGGAAGTGCCCAATTAGGATGGTAGGAATTAGGATGTCAAGTTCTTGGAGTTTTATCTGTTACCCCCCACCTCCAGCTCCTTAAATTGCCTGGGTGTGGTCTGGGGGTGATCACACACTTGTAATTCTTACTCCCTTTCCTAAACCATTTGCAAAGGCTTAGGGGGTAAGTGCTGCCCCCTTTGACCATTACTAACCCACTGCATAAACTGTATTTTTCAAAATAAAGGCAGTGATTTCCAACAGGTTTCCGCTATTTGCATGCAAATGAGAACTCCATCATTGTCACTTGTTGCTTTTTAAGTCTGGTGCGTATGTGTGCACACGTGTGTACACACACACACACATATATTTTCCCTCCTCCATAATTTAATATTAGGCTAGGGTCAGCTCCAGAGTTGCCAAATGGAAGGGCTTTAGAGAGAGAAGCCTGGTTGGAAGGGAGGAGGGGAGAGAAGGGCTGCTTTGAAGTAGTTGTATTTCAATCGCCTGTTTATGACTTGGGGTGGGGGAGAAGATGAAGAATATGAAGGGGCTTTAGCTCCCCCAAGTCACCCTTTAGCACTGATGCTATCAGCAAATGTTCTGGTGTATTTGTGGCAAAGAGTCCCAAAGAGCAGGAGAAATCCTAGTATGAACATAATGAGAACACTCACCACCCTGCCTTCTTGCCTGGGGACTACCAGACCCCATGTCCAGATGAATGATAGATAATACTAGGCACGAAACAGGACTGAACTTATCCAGTCATCTTTTTTTTTATTAAATCATAGCTGCATACATTAGTGTAATCAAGGGGTACAATGTGCTGGTTTCATATATAATCTGAAATGTGTTCATCAAACTGTTTAACACAGCCTTCATGGCACTTTCTTAGTTGTTATATGAAGACATTTGTATTCTGCATTACCCTTCTGAGATGCACTGTAGGTGTGGCCCCACCAATTACTCTCCCACTACTCCAACCTCCCCCCTCCCTTACCCCTTTCCCCATATTCTTGTGCTATCATTGGGTTATAGCCTTCATATGAAACCTTTAAATTAGCTTCATAGTAGGACTGAGTACATTGGATACTTTTTCTTCCATTCTTGAGATACTTTGCTAAGAGGAATATGTTCCAGCTCTATCCATGTAAACGTGAAAGAGGTA
>CAUYON010059569.1:0-59729 GCA_963573935.1 Arctocebus calabarensis | reverse complement strand
ACATTTGTATTCTGTATTTAGTAGGTTTCCCCTGTACCCTTCTAGGAGCAAAGCCTATTGTCTCGCTCAAGCCTTCTTCCTTTTGCTCAGGGCAGTGCAGCCCCTTTAGGTGCAGGAGATCAATTTACTGCTGACACAACCACTATGCCATGTGATCACCCTGGGGGGTGGGGGGCTGTAGCCCAGATGACAGTGTAGAGGTGGGCACTGGCTGCATGGGTTGAACAGAGTCTGAGAGGGCTGCGCTGCCCTTGGAGTTGCTACCACAGCAGGGTGAGGGGGAGGTGCAAGGTGTGCTAGCAGGATGGGGAAAGCAGTTTTCCCAACTCTGTGATTAAAGTTACCTCCAATGGTATTATATAGGGTCATAGGCTGTTCTAGAGAACAACACTCCAGATTCCAAACTAGGATTGGATGTATAGGGTGTTAGGATTGCAGGAGTGAGCCATCACACATGGCCTGATTGATCACCCTTGTGTCTGGAAAGAATGAGTTATATACGCTTTAGGCTACAATCCCTTTGTGTGTGTGTGTGTGTGTGTGTGTGTGTGTGTGTGTGTGTGTGTGTAGAGACAGAGGCTCACTGTATCGCCCTCAGCAGAGTGCCGTGGCATCACACTGCTCACAGCAACCTCCAACTCCTGGGCTTAGGCGATTCTCTTGCCTCAGCCTCCCGAGTAGCTGGGACTACAGCCGCCCGCCACAATGCTCGGCTATTTTTTCTGTGTTTTGCAGTTCGGCTGAGGCTGGGTTTGAACCCACCACCTTCAGCATATGGGGCCGGCGCCCAACTCGCTGAGCCACAGGTGCCGCCCATTGGGCTACGATCTTAACCTGGGATTCTCACATAGGGTTAAAAGCTAAGGTTTGAGCCACTGCATTTGGCCAGAATTTAGAAAAGTGAGACTCCACATAAAGCAAGTTAACTTCTGCTTTAAAGTAATCTTCATTTCTCTGTGCAGTGAACACTTTGGGCATCAAATACAGGAACAGACAGCACTGCTTGGAGGCTACTTGTGGTGGTCATATTCCCCCAGGCTCCACATTTTAGCCTTGTACAGAGTAGACCTTCTCTGCATCCTTATAGACCCCGAAGTGGTTTAGCCTAGAGAGGAGGATGCAGGATCAGGAAACCCTTGTGCAGAAGTGAGCATAACTGGCTTTGGAGTCGATGAAGTTAGGCTTAAAACAAGCTCCACTCTGCAGATGTAAATATGTGCACAGAGCTGACAGCATTCACAAATATATGACACAAATGTGTCACATATATTCACATGACAGGGTTGTGTGCCTGAAGGAGAAGAGCCTGGCTACATGGTCCAACTCCCCACCCCACTTCCCCAACTGGAGTCCACACTGGATCTCATTCCCTTACTAGACATGAGCTCTGTGAGAGGAGGTTCTGTGTCTGCCAAGTGAGTCTCCAGCTCCTGGAGCAACATCCAGTGCTCACTAGGCATCCAACACATACTCATGGAAACAAAGACTGAGTGTGTGGAAAGATCACACCGAGACTTGAGCATAAGTGAGCACTGACATCTAAGTCTCATACAAACTACGCTGTGCAATTAACTGCAACTGTCAGGAGGAGACAATAGGCTGCTCATTGACGGTGGCTTCCCCTGTGCCAGCATTGAACTGGCTGGTACTGTGCCTGTGTCCAGGGTGAGGTCCTGCCAGGTGGCTGGGAGCCCTGAGTTGGGCTGACCAAGCCTCTTCTTCCCCGAACCACGTCAACCCAAGACTCCAGCTTCATTATCATTGAAGGCTACACAACAACCGAGCTATTGCTCTGGGGAATACTGTGATTTCTTATTATGCCAGCAGCCCTCTCCATGGACGTGGTCCAGGATTACAGTGATAGATAACGTGGAGTTTTTACAGAGCCTTTGCACCTCCAGAGTGATAACTGAGCTGGGGGCATGTGCCATGTATGATCTTCAAAGCCTAGGAGGGTGTGAGCATAGCAGGCCATGCAGGACCAGCTGTAGTTGCCTTCCTTTTCTGATGGACTGCCACCAAATTTTCACACCCACACGTGGCACTCTTGTGATTCAGGTCTTCAGGGTAATAGACTGGTGAGTTAATTTACTTGTGCTTTGAGATATTTTCCTAAGTTGCTTAATCATTTAACTGGGGTGATTTCCATACTCACCCAGACTTTCCTTCATTCTCAACCCTCTTGCTCCCCTCACAAAGTTCTCTCCTGGAACAAACTGTACACATCTTACCATCTGTAAGTGGTGGTAGAAATGTCTTCAATTTCTGTTCTCTGATTTCTGCTTTTTCCTTGTAACAGAAGCCCTTTTTCACTTAGCGTGTTTAAATGCTAAAGACTACATTTCTCAGCCTCTCTGGTGGCTAGTTGTATCCTTCTGGTCAAACAAGGAGATAACTGTTCGTAAGATTCCCACTTACAGATGAGAGAGCACAACTCACAGATGGGACATGCCAAACGCACCGTCCTGGTCACAGGGGCAGAAGACTCCTTTCTTCATAACTTTCCTTCTCCCCTGACAAAAGTTCTCTCCCAGAGCAAACTCTACACAGCTTGTAAGTGGTGGTGAAAGTGTCTTCAAGTAGTGTTATCTAATTCTCACTCAGCGTGATTCAGTGGTGAACACTACATTTCCTGGGCTCCCTGGTGGCTAGCTGTATCCTTCCAATCAAACAAAGAGGGAACTGTTTCTGAGAGTCTCACTACAGATTAGAGAGCACAGCTCACAAATGTAAGTGATGTGCCAAGTCCGCCCCCCCCCCCCGACCCCCCACTTCGGTTCACAGGAGGAGCAGACTCAGGCATATGCCATAAGCTGTCTTTATTAAACCAACGTGTGCACAGAGTTTCCTTTGTGCCAGGCTGTGCTCTGGGTACTGTACACCAGTACCCCCTCACTTAAAATCAGCATCACCTAACAAGTTAGGTGCTGTACTATGAACTCGGTGAGAAAGTGGAGACACATAAGAACTTGGAAACTTCCCAGGGGCCCACAGATAGTGAGTGGCAGCCAGGACTAAAAGCCAGGCATGTCTGGTACCCTACTCTGTTCTCTTGGCCTCCACCTATGCTGCCCCTCATCTTTGGCGTTTACTGAGGACAAGAGCCACACTTACCAAGGGCTCAGAGTCCTACTCATACCCCTGGTTTTCTGTTTGTGTCTCTGGGTATTTCATCCTTGGTCCCTGGGCAGCATGGTGAATGAGATGCAGAAACCTGGCTGAGGTCAGTGTTATGAAGGACTCAGGATCTGAACAGGTGGGTGTCCTTTTGCCCTTGACTCTGAGTTCATCATTCCTCATGGCAGAGCATCCACCCTCAGAGTCTGGCCCAGGACCTGACACAGGGGCATCTGATCCTTTTGCTTGGCTGTCAGAAGGCAAGCAAATACTGATGCTGTCTTAGGCACTGCTCTGGGCTCTGGGGAGAGCAGATGTAGTCCGAGTGAACAGATGTAGTCTCTGCTCTCCTAGAGCTTGTAGTCAGGATGGGGACAGAGGACACAACATCGAGGGTAACAAACAGACCTGATGGTGGCGGGCAGGGACATATGCCATGAAGGAACATGTGGGCAAGGGCCTGAGAAGGAAGAGCAGCTTCTTGGGCGCCAGGCCTGGGGAGAGGCAGAGGAATGGCTCAAAGCAGGCAGCGAGAGCAAAGGCAGCCATTGTGTTTGGTGCTAGAGGGAAAGTTTAGTGCTGCCCTCAGGAACCTAAACTATAGAATGGCACTGTCCAGTATGTTGACCAGCAGCCATAAGTGGATATGCAAATTTGAATATATAAAGTGAAATACAGTGAAAATTTCTGTTCTTTTCTCTTGCTAGTCAGCACATTTCAGATATGCAACAGCCACACCTAGGTCATGGCTACAGTATTGACTACAGTACAGATACAGAACATGTAGCTCATTGACAGTTGCTCTTTGGGTCAGGCCTCATGTAGAGGGAAGGTAAAGATGCCAGGTAGCCAACAGAGGTTGCCCGGACAGTGAGGGCCTTCCTCAGGAGGGCCTGTGATGACAGTGGAGCAGAATTGACACTCACCACTTAGCACAGAATTACACATGCACAGGAGAGGAGGCTGGAAGCAGGACAGAAAAGCTTCTTGTGTTCCCTGATCTTCATTCTATTTGTGGTGACAGATGAACAGACAAGGCGTCTGGTGACGTAAGTGAGATGGAGAACAGTAAACCAGGACAAGCGGGTAGAACTTGATGGGGGTGTGTAGGGGATGCTCATCTAGGGAGATACACTTGAGCAGAGTCCTGAACAGGGGAGTGCACTGTGTGAGTGTAGGTGGGAGAACACATGCGTAGGCCTGGAGAGTTTAAGAAACATCAGTAAGACCTGAGTGATCTAGTGATCCAGCTCCTGAGGGAGCTAGGTGGAGAGTGGTAGAAAAGAGTGGAGTCCAATGATTACCCCAAACTCCCAACACTGAAATAGCTTTGCAGCATGAAGCCCTCTCAGATGTGTGTTTACATAATCTCCATTGTCAGCATATAAGCAGAGCATAAGTTCTCTCTAGGAGGTAAAAATAAACAACAGAAGAAGTTCTAATATTTTCTCCCCAATTGGCATATGCCCAAAGGCCATGAGCTGGGAAACAGCACTTTTATGAAGAACACCTCAACATTGCCTGAAGGGATTCTTTATATAAGCTAAAGTATACCAAGTGTCAATTGAATTGGACATTAATTTGTTTTCCTGATTAGTTCTAAGAGCTGCAGAGTAAAAAGCAGGTGAGTTATGACTAAAGTGAAGACACTACATTTTCTCCATATGCCTCACCACATGTAATCAGACCACAGTTAACAGTGCCATGCACTTAATTAGGCACAGGAGTTGGGGAGGAAGTTCAGGATGAAGTAACAGCGTTCCTTTCATAAGGTGGAGGAAACGTAAAGTCGTATTTGAAATATCAGGGGAGAAAGGACCCTGTGTGGGATTCTTGAGCAGTGGCTGGTCCAGAGTAGGCTCCAAAATCCTTCTTAATGGCACATGGCTTCAGGGAGGGTGGGGGTGATGGGATTAACCTGGGTAGGGCCCTTACCTCCTGCCTGATTGCACATTGGCTGAAAAACTGTGGAGCCACTGAAGATATTGTGGAGGGTCTGAACTGCTCCAGTTGGCCTTCAGCATAGCTCCAGCTGGCAGTGGTGCAGGGGAGGTTTTGAGGAACATCTTGGAGTGGGGGGAAGGAGGATAGCTGGGAGCCCATCAGCCAATCCAGGCAACAGTCACTAGGTCTCTGCTGAGGCTTCCCCAATGAGAGTGGAGAGAGAGACTCACTGTGGTGCTACTTGGGGAGAAATTACATGAGCAGAGAGGGAGATGGATCCCCATGCATGAAGGTGTCTTTCACTGAGGTAGGAGCACATTGATCAGGTGAGAGTAAAGCAAAGGAGTACCAGGATTTGTGCCTAATGATGTGGAGGAGTGAGGGAGACAGAGCCTTTGAGGATGACTCTGAGGTTTTAAAGTAGGGGAAGTAAATGACTGTGGGGCTTTTTGCTGAGACAGGATGTTCGGGAGTCGGGTGAGTGGGGCAGAAAGTGAGGATGAGCCCAGCTTTCCATCTGCTGGGTTTGAGGTTCCTGGGGTGGTTCAGGGAAGGCAGCTGGGAGGGGTTGGGCGTGAGAGTCCATTTCAGGCTCAGTAGCATTAAGAGGAGCTGATGTGACAGGCCCGGATCAAACCCTCAAGGAGTGTGCAGAGACAAGAGTGGAGGGCAGGGTTGTTTTATTGGGGGAGCACTGTGGTCCCAGAGTCACCTATCCTGAACGTCCTAGACTACACGTGAACCATGAAAATAAATCTTTACTCATTAAAAAACAACCAAATTGTAAAAGGCTATTTAACATTTTTTGCTATAATAAAAAATACAGTCATAATGTGGATGCGTTCTAACATACCTAACATGTCTGATGTCAAGCAGCCAAGCCCCATCCTAATTCTTGCGTCTGAGGTCTAGGGGTGTGGTGAGAGAAGAACTCTATTTCCCTGGGACCCCCACCCCAGCTCAAAGCCCTCAGGGCCCCTCCGTAGGTCTCGCCCTCCCCATCCTGCTGCCCCTCACCCTTCCGGTAGGGGATTCATGTGATACTTTGTGTAGAGTTCCTGGGTGCCACACTTTTTGACTTAGAGTTCCTGAAAGATCTGGTTCTGCTGGACTTCATCTGGGGCCCCCTTCTCCTTCTGGCATCCCGCCATGTAGTTGGTGCTGTAGGTCCTGACTGGCTTCTCTCTGTACTGGTAACTGGCCTGTGACAGCATCCCATGTAGTCTCCAGGCAACAGTGTCCTTGCCTTGGGGTATTGCTGCCTTAGACCACCTGGGTGTTCCCAGTCTCCAACCTGGATCCATGCACTAGTTCCCACCTCTAAGGATTTTATTTCCTGCCCTGCTCCCGTCCAGTGTTCCACTCATCTACTTGGTCTTCTCAGGCCCCAGCCTGGTTACTAGTATGGTTTCAGAACGCATCAGGAAGAGGCTGGCAAGAAGTGTGAGCTCAAAGAGGTCTCTGTCATATCATGGATCTGTTTGATCAATGATTTTCTAAGAAAAGTATTGGAAGGGGGCAGAAATTTCTCCCACCGTAAAACAGATGCACATTAAACGGGAACAATGATTGAGGGGAACCTACCTTTAAGGACACTTTGTTGAATACAATATGTCCAAATTATTATCATGTCAGAGTTTCAATATAAAAATCATTGATGGATTGTACACTGTTTTTTTTTTTTTTGCACTGTTTCAAATCTGGGACAAATTTCACAGTTCATAGTGCATGTCTAGTGCTCCTCAGCTGTACATGGGCACAGCAATTATAGTTTTCTTCCTTTTACTCTATCCAATATACATCTGTGTGCCACCTGAAATTGGTTCTTGAGCATAGTGTCAAGAATGCAGTTTAGTTTATTTTACAGATAATTATTCAACTGACCTAGCACCAATTTATTGAAAAGACAGTCCTACCCCCACCTGTTCTGCTCTGCTATATCTGTCTTTCTGAAAGTGTCTACACTTGTGAGTCTGTCTGAATTCCTGATAGGTCAATTTTCATCTTTCTATGCCTGCCAGAGCACCAATTATATTAATTGTTTTTGTATTAAGTTTTGCTATCTGGTAGGAAAGAATTTACTCTTAGGAGAGTCTTGATAATCTCCTCCCTTTGAATTTCCACACTAATTATGATGAGATGTCAATTCCCTACAAACATCTCTTAGAATGTTGACTGAAATTGTATTTAACAAATATATCAGTTTGAGGAGAGCACTTTTTCACATAAATCAGCTGTTACCTGCTGCTCTTATCTGGCTGGGATGTGGGGCATGTTCTTGCGTTGCAAACTCTGCTTCCTTTCCCCTCCTGAAAGGTGGGAGCAGCTGCGTGAGTCAGGGCCGCAACCCCAAGAGCTTTGATGACAACACAATGGAGAACTCCACCTTCTTTTTACAGGAGACGTTGCTCCAGGGCAGAGAGACCCTGGGATGGTTGTAGAACCCTAGGATGATGACAAATGAAGTCTGGGAGGAAGCAGACCAAAAATTGCAAAGAAAAACTATCCCAAGTCCCCATCTATCTGTAGCAGGGTCTGTCCCCTGTGCAAGTGCTCAGGGCCCACCCTCTCCTGACTCACTTGACCCCAGCCCCTGCCCTCCTTGAGAACAAGTGGAACTCTTTCTACTCCTCACTTCTACCTTCTCCACTGCCGGTCCCAAATTGTCTTTGCTCCACTTTCCATGGAGAGGCCAGTCACACATGCAGAGGCTCATGCAAGCTGGCTGAGGAGACAGGACAGGAAAGTTCCAGACTGCGTAGAAAAGGAAATCGTTAAAGGCATCCCTGGCATCTGAAGAGAATTAACAGAGGATGGAGGCCCAACACACACACAGGAGACAAGCAGGAGCTGGTGGTGGACAACGGGGCCTGTAACTCACCCAGGCTGAGAGTTGGTTGCCTTCACCTTGCCTGCCCTGGGCCCACCAGGGCAGGTTGGGAATCCACAGTACTGGGTATTCCTGGCTTCTCCAAAACTGTCCCAGTCCTAGGGAATCCATCTCCCCAGCAGGAGACTTGGGACTTGGCAAGTCTGGCATGAGGTGACTAGATGGTGAGGAGCTGGGATTGCAGTCCAGAGGCCTAAGAGTGGGGATGTGTACTGGCACCTAGTGGTAAAGGGGAACAAGATGGATAGGGTGGAGGCAGTAGGACTTTTGGAAAGGGATAGAGTTGGGGTGGTTGTAGAGCCTCTGCACAGGGTTGTGGGATTTGGGGGTCTTTGGTCAGAGTGGAGAAGGTGGTGGAAGAGCGAACAGAGGAGGTGCAGGTTTCAGAGGAGGAGGCTGAGGGAGGGGATGCAGAAGACAAATACGAGGAAGGACACAGTTGGCGGAGAGGATTGAGGAACAAATTGAGGTGGAGGCTGGAGTGCAGGCTGGAAAACAGGTGGAAGTTTTTGGTTATTTTGTTAGAAGTCTACTCCTCTGGCAGAACCAAATGAGTAACTGGAATGTGCCCAGAAGTCATGTGGCCTTTGTATCACTCCTGTCCCTCCGGTCACTCAATGGCCTTTATGACACGCACAGGCCCCTCCCTTAGGTCTAGCGGGAGGGTTGGACCAGTGGCCAGAAAAATGGTCCCTGCTTCCAGAGTGAAGGGTGATAGTGGATAATAGCAAAGAGTAGTAATGGAGATGTAATATTAGTTTTTGTACTTGGGAACCCATGTAGTTTTTACTCGAAGTAGGTGAAGATTATTTGAAAGGCTGTAACTGACTCCATAAGCAAAACTACATTTGAAAATCATTTTTTTTTTTTTTTTTGAGACAGAGCCTCAAGCTGTTGCCCTGGGTAGAGTGCGGTGGCATCACAGCTCACAGCAACCTCCAATTCCCCGGCTCAAGTGAGTCTCCTGCCTCTGCCCCCCAAGTAGCTAGGACCACAGGCGTCCGCCACAATGCCCGGCCATTTTATGGTTGCGGCCATCATTGTTGTTTGGCGGGCCCAGGCTGGATTCGAACCCGCCAGCTCAGGTGTACGTGGCTGGCACCTTAGCCTGTTGAGCCACAGGCGCCAAGCCTGAAAATCATTTTTGTAGTTCTCTTATGGTTCACGTTCCCAGGCCAGTAAGATTTGTTGCCTACAACTTTGTAACTGTCTTTCGCACTGATGCATTCCCTCTTGAGTTTCTTTCTCACGAAGGCAGGAAATTCCTTGTTCTCACTGAGCCTCCTCCCAAGGCAGTAAGAACAACCAATATGAACCCCAATGTAAATGAACCCGCAAAGGGGTTCTCGTTGCTCACTCACAGAAAATCAATTACTGAGACAAGGAGGATTGTTAAGGAGGAAAGAATTCATTTCTGGACGTGTATCTGTTAGGTGCAGGAGGCAGGAACTGTCTTCAGGTTCTTTCCCAACCAACAGTTCAGGGGGTATTATGGAGGTGAAAATGAATAATGCATGAGGGTAGTGAACATGCTCACATGTTTAGGGTGGAGTGAGGGCATGAAAGTGCCCTGAGAAATCATATTAGTACATAACACCCCATGAATAAAAAGTGGTGGATATGTCCCTCTCAGCATGGGGATCTTAGGATTCTAGCAGATCTCAACCCGGGGGTCGCAACCCACAGGAACTGTATTAAAGACTCGCGGCATTAGGAAGTTTGAGAACCAATGACTAGGGGTTAATATTGGTCACTTTTTCAGCCTTGAGTGCAGGCTTGAGTGCAGACCCTTGGGCACAATGTGTGGTGTCGTATTGCTTATCTTTTTTTCCTCAGGACAAAGGTTTGCCATGGTTATCTCATGGCAGCAAGGAGGTTCCCACCTGTCTGGGCAAGAAACTCAAAAGGGAATGTATCAAGCAACAGAAAGTTACAAAGTTCTGGTCAACAAATCTCACTGGGATGGGAACTTGAAACATCAGAGAACTACAAAACATTATTGTCAAAATGTTTTCTTGCTTGTGGATGCTGTTACAGAACTCAGGACCAAAGGAGGAGGCAAGCAGGAGGGAACACAGAGCAGTCCCACACGCTGAAGAGCGGTGTCCCCACCTCCCTATGCCTCTGGACAGGTTGTTGTCCAGAGTCCATCTGAGTAGAACTTGACTTTTTATAGCTGGCTTCTTCTTGCTCCCTGAGGTCCCTTGGTTTCATGCCTTACACTTACCTGGGAGCAGAAAGGACCTTGCAGGTCCAAAGCTGACAGGATGACTGCCTGCTCCTGAAGGCCTCATGACTACGTTGGACTTTCCTGCTCGCTACTTGAGATGCCAACTCCATTAAGGACATGGCACCCTCCCTCTTTCTTTTGTCTCTGCTTAACACTCCTGGTTTCTTTCATCATCATCTATACCATAAACCCCTCTGATCCTCTAGCCTCTAGAACTACCTCTAATGTGGTAGTTCAACTTTTAATTTTTTGAGGTCCTTCCCATAATGTTCTCCATAATGTACTAGTTTACATTCCCATCAACAGTGTATAAGGGTTCCCATTTCTCCACATCCATACCATCATTTGTCATTTGGTGTCTTTTTGATAGTGGCCATTCTAATCAGGGAAAGGTCAAATCTTGTTGTGGTTTTGATTTCCATTTCCCTGATGGATGATGTTGACCATTTTTTCATATACCCGTTGGCCATTGGCCATATACTTCTCATTTTGAGAAACGTATATTCCGGTCTTTCGTCCACTTTGAAATTGGATTATTTGGGGATTATTTGTTTTCTTCTGGTTTCCTTTGCTTTGCATTTGGGTTTTGGGCGATTCCAGGGTATTCCCCACTGGGATGCCTCCTCTGCACTCTCACTGGCTAAGTTATATGCTCTAAAAAGAAAAAGCATATTTCCTTTTGTGTCTCAGAACTGGAATTTGGGAGAAAACATTGGGTTTGTGTCTGCGTGGGGTTTTTTTGGTACGTAGGACTAATTTCTTCTATGGCTGGTTTAGTGAGAACTACCAGGCCTCTAAGTCGCTGTCAGAAATGCTGGTGTGTTAATTTTGGAGGTTTTACTAGTGTGAATGTCTAGTTTTTCATAAGTTATAGAATCGATTGGATAAATATGAAGAAAGTAGATGTTTGTAAAGGACAATTCAGAATGTGCTGTTTCTTAGGGTTTTAGATAAATTTTAAAGATTTACTAGAGATGAAACCTCTGAAAGTCTGGATGCATGTGGCTTTCTTAGGGTTTTAGATAAAATTTAAAGATTTACTAGAGATGAAACCTCTGACAGTCTGGATGCATGTGGCTGTATATATGGGGTGTACAAAGGACTAGATGTGCTGAGAAAAGGCATGAATGTGTAAATTCATACAAAATTTCATTAAGTCAAGGTGGTTTAAATGGATACTGAAAAACATAAAAAGGAGAGGTAAAAAAGGCTATGAATACTAAATGAGGTTTGTTGAAGGAAGGATTGAACAGAAGGAATGGGTTTATTTGGGAAAGGAAACAGTAGGAGAGAGATTTGAAGAAAGTTAGGATATGAAGATGTATTTCAGATAAGGAAGGTAAAAAGGAAAGTTTGGGACAAAAGCAGAAAGTCTAGATACATTGTGGATAGGCTGTGTGGGTAGTGATGAGGTTTGTGAAAGGAAATTTAGAAAGAAATTTGTGTGGAAAAAATGGAAAGTTTGTTAAAGTGTCAAAGTCAGAAGTTAATGGGAATTGCCAGTTCTGACAGTCGAGTAATAATTGGTCTGGACAGCGGGATGGAGATCTCGTTCTCTGTAACTTGTAGGTAGAAATTTTAATTCTCTCTGAGAAAAACAATGACATCCTAATAAAAGGGTAGAAGAGGTGGTACAGATGCTTAAGTCCAGGTACAGATGCTAAGTAAAAGGTTGCCATGATTCTGGCCTAACGTAGACATTGCTTTCTTTAATTTCCCTTCTTCCTCATTTGAACCTGATGTCCTTAGAATCCCTTCTGAGAGAGACCAAAATTAGGGGACAAGGATAGGGACTTCCCCATGTTTGTCACAGGGGAGGGGGCAAAGGGCACTGGCTGTGGAGGTGGCATGGCATGGACTGTGACACCTTGTTGTCAGGGGTGGTATGTTGGGACTAGGGACCCCTGTTCTGGTGGAGAACTGGGGAGGCATGGATAGGGCCTAGAAAGTGGCCTCTGACTGACCCTGTTCTTCTGGTCATGAAGATACCTAGTCCTGCAGGAACCTTACTCTGTCTTTTGTTCTCATACAAACCATGGGACAGGATTGAATAGAAAGGAATGGGTATATTTGGGAAACAAAACAGTAGGAGAGAGAGATTTGAAGAAAGTTTCCCGCAATACTCCCCTGGGATGTCTATTAAAAAACTGGAAGACCCTACGACTCAACAGGCTTCACACAGAGGCTTCAACACAACCTGACCCCAACACGAGTTAGCAGATGGAGAATCCGCCCCAAGATCAGGAGCCTTAGCCCAAACAATTCTACAAGTAGATCTCCTTTGTGGAAGACAGGGAAAGTGGTCAGAGGTTCCCTATGTTGAGGCTTTTACTTATCTGAGAGACAGGACAATCCTCAATACCGTGAACCTCCTGTGGAAAAGCATGGCCTTAGGCAGTGGTTCTCAACCTGTGGGTTGCGACCGTTTTGGAACTGTATTAAAGGGCCGAGGCATTAGGAAGGTTGAGAACCCCTGCCTTAGAGGCACAGGAAGAAGTCTAAATGCTTCTTTTGAGTTTGGACAAGCCTCAGACTTTGGGGAAGAGATCAGGCAAGATGTTGGTCTGTAGCTGTTGCTTTGGCCCCAGGGGAGACTCAGGCACCCAGCATATGATCAAAGACCTGGATCGTGATGGCTCATAGAGTAGATCTGATCCAGAATGTTTTCTCAGATTAAGCCCTCTCTATGTCCTTGTCCACACTGTGTCCTTACACTGACAACACTAGTATCATAATTATTGTCACCAGTGCCAGATGACCAAATAGACAAAGTGCCATGGGACCTCCTATTGGTTGTTGGCTTACACATGCATTCCATGGATTGTTCTTTGGCCAAAGGGGAAAGAGGAGACTGAAATATGACCGTTTTTCTTTTTCTCTTTCCCAAATTGCTTTCCGTGAGGCCTGATGAATTATGCCTTAGAAACAAGAAAACTTTATTAGGCAGGTTATGTATTAACCAGTATAATGTGTCTTACTTTCCAACATGATTCCAGCATAGCCTCTCATGACATATGTCAGAACTCCTTATCTAAACTCAAGCACTCTTTCTACTGACTCTAGGTCTTTAGACAACACTTATCACTTTCATCCAACTGCCACCTCAAGAATGCCCAAACCACCCTCTAATTTGTAAGCTATCACTTGGAAATATCCTACTTTTTTGAGCTGAGCCTATATATCTTTCTGAGCTTTGATCTTACCTATAGTTTCTGTCCCCATGATTGTATAAAACTGAACTGTAACCTGGCTCCCTAGGTCACATATTTTTAGGATCTCTTGAAATTATGCTCCTTGGCCCTGGTCACACGAATTTGGCTCAGAATAAACCTCTTTAAATTATTTTATGGCGATTGAGTTTGTTGTGTTGATATTTTCTTTCTTTCTTTTTTTTTTTTTTTTTTAATTAAATCATGGTTGTGTACATAAACGCAATCATGGGGTACATGGGGTGCTGGTTTTATATACAATCTGAAATATTTTCATCGAACTGGTTGACATAGCTTCCATGGCATTTTCTTAAGTTATTGCGTACAGACATTTATGTTCTACATTTAGTAAGTTTCACCTGTACCCTTCTAAGATGCATCATAAGTGTGGACCCACCAATTACTCTCCCTCCGCCATCCTCCCCTCTCCCCTCTCTTGCTCTTTTCCCCATATTCTTGTGCTACAAGTGGGGTGTAGCCTTCATATGAAAGCTGTATATTAGTGTCATAGAAAGGTTGAGTACGATGGCTACTTTTTCTTCCATTCTTGGGATACTTTGCTAAGAATAATATTTTCCAGCTCCATCCATGTAAACACGAAAGAGGTAAAGTCTCCATCTTTCTTTAAGGCTGCATAGTATTCCATGGTGTACATATACCACAATTTATTAATCCATTCGTGGGTCGATGGGCACTTGGGCTTTTTCCATGACTTAGCAATTATGAATCGGGCTACGATAAACGTTCTGATACAGATATCTTTGTTATAATGTGATTTTTGATCTTCTGGTTATATACCTAGCAGGGGAATTATAGGATCGAATGGCAGTTCTATTTTTAGATTTCTAAAGTATTCTCCAGTTATTTTCCAAAAAGACCGTCTTAGTTTGCATTCCCACCAGCAATGTAGTAGTGTTCCCTTTTGTCCACATCCGTGGCAGCATCTCTGGTATTGGGATTTTGTGATGTGGGCTAATCTTACTGGAGTTAGATGATATCTCAAAGTAGTTTTGATTTGAATTTCTCTGATGATTAAGGACGATGACCATTTTCTTCATGTGTCTGTAGGCTGTGCGCCTGTCTTCTTTTGAGAAGTTTCTCTTCAGGTCCCTTGCCCACCCTGAGATGGGATCATTTGTTCTTTTCTTGCTAATATGTTTGAGTTCTCTGTCTGTTCTGGGTATTAAACCTTTGTCAGAGACATAACCTGCACATATTTTCTCCCATTCTGAGGGCTGTCTGCTTGCTTTACTAACTGTGTTCTTGGCTGTGCAGAAGCTTTTTAGTTTGAACAGAGATCCCAGTAGTATATTTTTGCTGCTGCTTCAATTGCCCAAGGTGGGGCGGGGGGGTCCTCCTTATAAAATATTGGCCCAGACCGATTCCTTCAAGAGTTTTCCCTACACTTTCTTCTAGTATTTTTATAGTTTCATGTCTTAAATTTAAATCTTTAATCCAGTGAGAGTCTATCTTAGTTAAAGGTGAAAGGTGTGGGTCCAGTTTCAGTCATCTACAGGTCACCATCCAGTTCACCCAGCACCATGTGTTAAATAGGGAATCTTTTCCCCACTGGATGTTTTTAATTACCTGTCAAAGATCAAATAACGGTAGGTAGCTGGGTTCATCTCTTGGTTCTCTATTCTATTCCATACATCTACCTTTCTGTTTTTGTGCCAGTGCCATGCTGTTTTGATCACTATCGAGTTATAGTATAGTCTGAGGTCTGGTAGCATAAGTCCCCCTGCTTTGTTTTCATTTCTGAGTAATGTCTTGGCTATTCCAGGTTTTTTCTGATTCCATATAAAACGATGTATTATTTTTTTGAGATCTGTTAAATATGACAATGGAACATTAATGGAGATTGCATTAAAATTGTGGATTGCTTTGCGTAGTATAGACACATCTTAGGTCACAAATCTAACCTCAGCAAATTTAAAAGAATAGAAATTATACCTTGCATCTTTTCGGACCATCATAGAACAAAAGTGGAACTCAGTAACAACAGGAATTTGCATACTCATATAAAAACATGGAAGCTCAATAACCTTAGGCTGAATGACAGGTGGGTCGTAGACGAGATTAAGAAGGAAATTACCAAATTTTTGTTGATATTTTCTTTTTGAAAAATTATCAAAGGAACCTATGTTCCTCAGGGAAACACTCAGGACTAAAAGGTTTAGAAGTTAATCTTCATATAGAATACTATTGCCACTTATGGACACGAATTTAGACATTGAGTCAAAGTTGCTTTCCTTCTATAATAAATGAATATATAAATTATACCTCCATCCCTTCATCTTCCTCATCCTTCCAAAGATTTATATCACCATCAATCCACGCAAAGTTACATCAGTTGTGAAAAGATTTCCTTCACGTTACAGCTTTTGGGTTTTCCTTGAGTTAATCATTAGCTTTCATGTTCCTGCTTGCCAAATGTTCCTTCTATATCTTTATTGGATTTCAGATTGCTTCATCATTTTACCCACCTTATTTAAATTCAGCTACATCCAAGGTCTGTGTCACACTGTCACTTAGTCTCTTTCCTACACCTTCAAGGTTGGTTCCATTACTTCCTGGAGCCCACATTTTCATGTCTTAGTTTCTGTTTCTCTTCTCTTTCAAACTATGAAAGGGATATGAATGTTTTTGTTACATGGATATCATTTATAATTGTTAAGTCAAAGGCTATTAGTGTGTCTATCAGCTGAATAGTGTTCACTGCAGCTAAGAGGAAGGTTTTTAACCTTCGTTCCTCCACCTCCCCCTTCTTGACTTGCCATGACTCTGTGTCCTTGTGTGTCCATTGATTAGTTCCACATAATTAGAGAGTACATGTCATGCCTATTGTTCCATTCTTGAGATATTTCACTTACAATAAGGGTGTCTGATTCCATCCAAATTGTTTCAGAAGACATCAATTCATCTGCTTTATGGTTGAGTAGTACTACACACACACACACACACACACATATATATATATATATATATAGTACATATATTACATATGTGATACGTATATACATACATGTGTTTATCTGTGTGTATGTGTGTGTGTGTGTGTGTGTGTGTGTGTATTTATATAGTCAATCACATTTTGTTAATCCACTCATGAATTGATGGGCACTTAGGTGGCTTCCACATCTCTGTAACTGTGAATTGTGCTGCAATAAACATTGGAGTGCAGATGTCTTTTGATAAAATGAATTCTTTTCCTTTGGGTGGATACCCAGTAATGGGATTGCTGAGTCGAATGGGAAGTTTATATTTATTTCTTTGAGGAAATACATTTTCTCCATACTGTTTTCCATAGAGATTGTATTTGTTGGCAGTAACACCAACAGTATATAAGCATTTCTTTCTCACTGCATCCACCACAGCATCTATTCTTTTTAGACTTTTTAATAAAAGCTATTGTAAGAAGGGTAAGGTGACATCTCATTGTGGTTTTAATTTACATTTCCCTAATGATTAGTGACATGGAACATATGGTCATACGTTTCTTGGCTATTTGCTTATCTTCTTCAGAAAAGCTTCTGTTCATGTCTTTGGTCACTTTTTAATGGCACTGCTTTTCTTTCCCCCCTGATGATTTGTTCTTTATTGATTCTGAATGTCAGCCCTTTCTCACATTTATACTTTGTGAATTTTTCTCCTGTCAATGTGCTATCAATTATTCTGTGCTGTACAGAAGCTTTTTAGCTTAATGAAATCCTATTTATCTATTTTTATTGTTGCTGTAATTGCCTTTGGATGTCTTAGTTGTAAATTCTTTGCTAAAGGGTTAATGTCTTGACCATTATTTGGGTATTTTCTTCTAGAATTAGATTTAGATCCCACTTAAGAGATTTATCCATCTTGAAATTAATTTTTGTAATAATGATAGGGATCTTGTTTCATTCTTCTGTTTTATGCTTCTTTTCTTACGTTCCATTTTCTAGTACCTTCCTAATAGAAAGGAAAATGAGAGGTCATGTCTTTGTTCCCCTGCATTCCTGAAGTGCCTTTAATGGGGCTGATGTGACTTTCCCCTCAGGTTGTGGTTGGCACCTGCTGCTTTTTCTTGGAGCCGCCTGTGTTCTACTGAGAAATCATATGTCATTTGCATTCCCCTTCTCTCTGGAAGCTTTTCTTCTTCCTGTCAGTCTGGTAGACTGTAGCGACAGACTTTGATGTGGGCCTGCTTCATTATTGGATTAGAGTATTTGGAAGGACTCAAGTTCTTCATTCTGGAAAATATTATGTAAAAAGCTCCAAAGGCCCATTTCATTGCTCTTATTCTGCAGTTTCTGTTACTCAAATAAGGAGCCTCTTCTACTGATTAACGTCTAAGTTTGTATTATAGTTTTACTTTGGGGAAAACATTTTTTGATTCTTCTTTCTAATCATTAAATTCACTAGTGTACTTATCATTTTATTTTATACTCCAATTCTTCTTCATTCTCTCATTGGTTCCTTTTCCCACCATTTTATTTTATTTTGTAAAGGCAGTATCTTATCTCATCTCTTGGGATATGAATCTTTGTTTTGTTGCAAATTTTCTGCTCTTCCCTGCATTCTGGTTCCTTAGCCCATGCAACTGATCTCCCCTTTTCATGATGAGTTGTAGGATGTTATACAAGTGAAAAGCATCTGGCTCACTTTCCAGCTGTTTGAACCTAAGGTTAAATTTTCTGCGCTTTGTCATCTCTGTGGATGAGTACTGACATAGTAGATATACTATCTACCTGATTGGGTTCCTCTCAGCATTGAGTTCACATATGACAAATGTTTAGAATATTGCCTTCCATATAGATAATATCTGAATCTGATAATCCTGTATCCAATAATCCTCTCCTACTCACTCACTTAGGATCATTTTTCTGGGGTGGCTTTCCTTAATGTATGATGTTGGCTCACCTTGTTTGAGAGTTACTAAGATACTGGCTGGAGGCTATGCGCAGGTGCGGCGTGGGTGGGCCGACCGTGTTAAGTGTAGTGCTTTACTCTGTGTTGATCGGTGTTAAGTCAGTTCACCTAGCCTTGGTTACTCGATTGCTTGTTAGAATCCAGACTTTACTGAAAAGGAATGTAGAAATAACTAAGAACTATGTAGTATTTTTAAGCAGAAAAAATTCCTTTTCACATTTTCTTCTTTCTAGCAGCATCACCGGTAAATAAAAAAAAGACACACCTAGCTTCATATGACACTGAGTTTCTAGAACTAAAAATGGATTTAGTTTGGGTAAATTGATTTCAACTAACAAAATTTTGATTATGCAGGTCATGGTTCAGAACACAAAAATATTTGCTATGACCTCTATTTGACAATCTGTACTGCTATCAGACCCTGGAATTCTCACGTTAGGTTAAAAGATAAGGATTTGAACCAGTGGAGGTGGACAGAATGGAGAAAAGTGAGACTCCAGATAGGACAAGTAAGACTTTTGCTTTAAGGTAATGTTTATTTCTCCTTGCAGGGCACATTTTGGGCATCAAATATGGGGACAGACAGCACTTCTGGGAACCTAAATGTGGTGGCCATCTTCTTCCAGGCTCCACATTTTAGCCTTGTGCAGAGTGATGTTCTTGTAGAGCCACAAGTGGTTCAGCCTGTGGTCCTGGCATTCTGAGTTGACCTAGAGAGGACGATTCAGGATCACAGGAACTGTGTGGGGAAGTGAGCAGAGCTGGGTTTGGGGATGATGGACTTAGGCTTAAAACATGCCCTCCTTTACTGGTGTGTGTCTGTGCTGGGGCATGGAGTTGATAGCATTCACTTGAGCAGGGATGAGTCTGAGCTAGAAGAGTCCAGCTAGCTGGCTGCATTCTCTAGCCTTCTCCCTTGACTGGAGGCTACACTGGGAGCTTGTTCCTTTACTGGAAGTTGATCTCTGACAGGGGCTGGCTGTGTCTACACAGTGAATCCCCAGCTCCGGGAGCGGCACCCAGTCCTCACTAGGTGCCCAGCACATACTTGTGGAAAGAATGACTGAGTGTGTGGAATGGTCACCTAGAGACTTGAGTACATGTCAGCACTGACACAGGTCTCACACAATTTATGCTGTGTCATTAACTGCAACTTTCACCAGTAGACAAGAGGCTGAGTGGTACTCAATGGATGTGGTTTCCCCTATTCCAGTATTGAAGTGGCAGGCACTCTCACCTGGGCCTGAGGGACTAGGTAGCTAGGATCCTTGTGTTGGGTTGTTCAAGCCTCTTTGTCCTCCAACCATGTCACCTGGAGATTCCAGCTTCAATACCACTGAAGACTACACAACACCTGAGCTATTGCTCCCGGGAACACTGGGATTTCTTGTGTGTGTGTGTGTCAGTGTTTTATAGACAAGAGTCTCACTTTATCACCCTCAGTAGAGTGCCATGGCATCACAGCTCACAGCAACCTCTAGCTCTTGACTTAGGGGATTTCCTTGTCTCAGCCTCCCAAGTAGCTAGGAGTACAGGCGCCTGCCACAACGCCTGGCTATTTTTTTGCAGTTTGGCCAGGATCATGTTTGAACCCACCACCCTCGGTATATGGGGCCGGCGCCCTACTCACTGAGCCACAGATGATGCCCAGTACTGTGATTTCTTACTATGCCAGCTGTCCTATCCATGGGCGTAGCCCAGGTTTACAGTGATGGAGAACATGCAGTATTTGTAACTCCAGAGTGATAGCTGAGCTGGGGGCACGTGCAGTGTGAGATCTGCAAACCTAGGAGGGTGTGAGCACAGCAGGCCAGCCAGGGCCAGCTGCAGTTGCCTTTTTTCTCCTGGTGAGATGCCACATGAGGTACACAAAGCCAAGTGGCACTCTCGTGAGTTAGGAAAATAAAGATTGGTGAGTTAATTTAGTTGTGTTTTGGGCTAGTTTCCTAAGTTGCTTAATTATCCAACTGGGGTCATTTGTGTCTTCACCTGGAACTTCATTCCTTCATAAGCTTCCTCCTTCCCTGACAAAAGTTCTCTCCCAGAGCAAACTCTACACAGCTTGTAAATGGTGGTAGAAATGTCCTCAAGCTGTGTTATCTGAATCTCAGCACCTTTCAGTGGTAAAGACTACATTTCCTAGGCTCCCTGGTGGCTAGCTGTATCTTTCCAATCAAATAAAGAGAGCACTATTTCTGAGATTCCCACTTACAGAAGAGAGAGTACAACTCACAGATCTAAGTGACATGCCAAGCCCATGCTATTGCTCACAGAAGGAGCACACTCAGGCGTCTGCCATCAGCTGCCTTTATTAAACCAACATGCGCACAGCATTCCCTCTGTGCCAGGTTCTGCTCTGAGCACAGCACAGATAACCCCTCACGTAAAATAAGCATGTCCTAACAAGTTAGGTGCAGTACTATCTCCTCTGTGAGGAAGCAGAGTCATACAAGAGCTTAGAAACTTGGCCAGGGGCCCATAGCTAATGAGTGGCAGCCAGAACTGAAAGGCAGACATGTCTGATTTCCTACTCTGTTCTCTTAGCCTCCACCTATGTTGCCCCTCATCTTCCATGTTTACTGAGGACAGGAGCCACACTTACCAAGGGCTTAGAGGTCCCATCCAATCTCCCAGTTTTCAGTCTGTGTCTCTGGGTATTTCATCCTTGGTCCCTGGGTGGCATGGTGAATGAGATCCAGAAACCTGGCTAAGAGATGAGGTCAGAGTGATAAAGGACTCAGGATCTGGTACTGCTGGGATCTGGGACTGTCTTAGTGCCCTTTAGTCTGGCTGCATTGTTCCTCTGCCCAGTCCCTGACACAGGGGGACCTGGTCCTTCAGTTCATCTGTGAACCACAATGGGGAAACCCTGATGCTGTGCCAGGCATGGTTCTGTACCCTGGAGGGAGGACTGAGTGGGGCAGATGTGGTCTCTGCTCTCCTAGAGCTCATAGTCTTGGTGGGGGCAGAGGACGCAACATAAAGAGTTACAAATAGACCCAATGGCAGCAAGATGGGACACATGCCATGAAGTTCGGTGTGGCAAGAGCCTGGGAGGAAAGAGCAGCTATTGCAGGGCCAGGCTGGGCTAGAGGAAGAGGAAAAGCACAAACCAGGCAGAGAGACTAAAGGCCTCAGGCAGGCACTGGGCTGGGCATATCCCTAACAGAAGACAGACAGCAAGTTCTCCTGCCTAATGTCTACACATCACCTGTTACGTTCCTTAGTACTCCCAAGTGACCACCTTTCAACCCAAACATTGTGGGAGAGTGACTACAGTGTCTGTTTAGCCTTCTTGTGCTCTATGTCAATATCATTCTGAAAACTTAGGACTTACCACCTTCAGGTTCCTCCAGGTTATCATGCCAGCAGGACATGGGCTTTCTGGTGATCAGGTGAACTAGAGAAAAATAGTATCACAGGTTCATATTAAAACACGAACTCCTATCTCAAGAATGGAAGAAAGTGTATCCAATGTACTCAGTATTATGATGAAAACAATATATAATCACCCACACTTTCACACGAAAGATAAAACAAAACTATAGCCCAGAGTGAAGGAGGGAAGAGGAGGGGGAGAGTGGAGAGGGGGAGGCCAGATGGAGGGAGGGTAATCGGTGAGCTCAACTATTGTGCATTTTGCAAGGGTACACGTCAATTCTATTAAGAGGAGAGTATAAGTGTCTTAACACAACAATTAAGTGAGATGAAGGCTATGTTAAATAGTTTGATGTAAGCATTCCAAATTGTATATAAAATCAGCACATTGTACACCCCTCCCCCCAAAAAAAAGAAAAAAGAAAAAAAAAAAAACAAAAAAACCACGAACTACCCGCCCTTTCTAAGACACTACTTGGGCTAGGCATCCATGCAGCACTTACTAAGCATCTGGTGCCAGGGGGAAAGTTTAGTGACACCCTCAGGAATGTAGAATATATAGATCTAGAATATATAGTGGTATGTCCATTATGTTGGCCAGCAGCGGTATGTGGATATGCAAATTTGAATATACAAAGTGAAGCAGAATCAAAAATTCTGTTTTGTACTCTTTGTCAGCACATTTGAGGTGTGTAAAACAAGCCACACCTGGGTCATGACTAGAGTTTTGACTACAGCACAGATGCAGAACAGTTTTGTCACTGACAGTTGCTCTTTGGAACAGGCCTCATGGAGAGGGAAGGTAAGTAGTGCTCCAGGCAGCCAACACAGGTTACTCAGACCGTGAGCTCTCCTCAGAAGGACACGTGATGACAGTGGAGTGGAATTGACACTCACCATTTAACTCAGAATTACACATGCACAGGAGAGGGGCCTGTAAGCAAGACAGAAACGCTTCCTGTGTTCCCTGATCTTCATTCTATTTGTGCTAACAGATGATAAACTGACATGCCATCTAGTGAATTAAGTGTAATGAAAACAGTACAGGAGGACAAGTGGGTGGAGTGTCGATAGTGTGTGTGGGATGCTCTTCTGGGGAGATACACTTAAGCAGAGTCCTGACCAAGGGAGTGCACTGTGTGCATGTATGTGGGAGAACACGGGTGTGAGCTTAGAGAGTTTGAGAACCGTCAAGAAGACCTGTGTGGTCCAGTGGAGGGCAGTAGGTGGAGAGTGGTAGGAAATGAGCAGAGGTCAGTAGAAACCAGTGGAGTCCAAATGATTATCCCAAACTCCTAGCACTAAAATAGCTTTGCAGCATGAAGCCTTCTTAGTTATATAATTACGTAGTCTCTATTGTCAGCATATTAGCAGAGCAGAATTTCTCCGTAGAGGTAAAAATGAACAACAGCACAAGTTCTAATATTTTCTCACTTTACCCCAATGGGCATGTGTCAAAAGACTTGAACTAGGAGACAGACAGCACTTTCTCTAGAACACCTCGGTGTTGCCTGAAAGGAGTCTTTAAATAATCTAAATGTACACAGCTATGATTTGATAAAAATAAACAAATAAATACATAAATAAATAAAGTAAAGTAAAATAGACCGAGTTTGCATAGAATTAAATGCTAATTTGTTTCTCTGATTCCTTATTAAGAGCTCCAGAGTAAAAGCAGGTTAGTCATGACTGAAGTGAAGACACTACATGTTCTCCATATACCTCATCAGAGACAATAGACAATAGTGAACTTCACCATGCAGGTAGTTAGGCACAGGAGTTGGGATGTAAGTTCAGGAAGCACGAAAAATGTTGCCTTCAGTATGCTGGATGAAATGGCAAGTTGTCTTTTTAATGGCAGAGAAGAAAGGAACCTACGTGGGATCCTTGAGCAGTGGCTGGTCCACAGTAGGCTCCAAAACCCTTCTTAATGGCACACGGCTGCAGGGGTTTGGGGGGTGACGTAATTAAGCTGGATAGGGGACTCATCTGCTGTGTGATTTAAACTTTAGCCCAGAAACTGTGAAGCCACTGAAGATGATGTGGAGGGTCTGAACTGATCCAGTTGGCCTTCAGCATAGCTCTAGTGGGCAGTGATGCAGAGAGGGAGATCTGGGGCTGATCTTGGAGGGGAGGAAGATAGTTGGCAGCCCATAAGCCAATCTAGGCAACAATTAGGGCCCTGCTGAGGCTTCCCCAGAAAGGGTGGAGGGAGATGTTCACTGAGATGCTGCTTAGGGCAGAAATTACTTGAGCAGAGAGGGAGACTTCTCCACGTGCATGAAGGTGTCTTTCACTGAGGTGAGAGTAATGCAAAGGAGTAACAGGACTTGTGCCTAATTGTGTGGAAGAGTGAGGGACGCAGAGTCTTTGAGGATGACTCCCAGGCTTCCAACATGGGAGAGTGAATAAATGACTGTGGAACTTCTTGTCGAGTTAGGATTTTCTGTGCTGAGTGGGGAAGAAAGTGCAGATGAGCCCAGCTTCCCACTTGCGGGGTTTGAGTTTCCTGTGAGTGGTGTTAGGGAAGGCAGACGAGAGTAAAGTGGGTGTGAGGGTCCGAAGCTCCATCTGAGGCGCAGGGGCATAAAAAGGAGCTGATGTGACAGGCCCAGATGACACCCCCCAAGGAGTATGCAGTGACAAGAGTGGAGGGCAGAGTTTCCTGATCAGGGGAGCACTGTGGTCCCAGAGTCAGCTATCCTGAACTTCCTAGATCATATGAGAAGCATGAACGTAAATCGTTACCTCATTAAGAAACAACCAAAAGGTAAAAAGCTGTTTATTTCAATTTCATTTAATTCTGCTCTAATTTTGGTTATTTCTTTTCTTCTGCTGGGTTTGGAATTGGAATGTTCTTCCCTTTCCAGTTGTTTAAGATGTCCCATTAAGTTGTTAACTTCCTCTCTTTCTGTATATGAAACCAGCACATTGTACCCCTTGATTGCATTATTGTACACAGCTGTGATTTAATAATAAAGACAATGAAAAAAAAAGCTGTTTAACTTCCTTTGCTATAATGAAAATACACAATCGTGATGTAGATGTATTCTAATAGATCCCAAATATCTGATTATAGCAGGCAAGCCCTCTCTTAATTCCTGCATCTGAAGTCTAGGGGGGCACAGTGAGAGGAGCTCTTCTCCTACCATAGGACCCCCACCCCAGCCCCAAACCCTCAGGGCCCCTCCTTAGTGCAGCCCTCCAGCCTTTCCCCTCTCTATCTAGCCCCTTACCCTCGCTGAAGGGATTCGTGTGATACTGGGGGTAGAGTTTCTGGGTGTCATACTCTTTGACGTAGAGTTTCCACGAGATCTGGTTCTGGCAGACCTAATCTGGGGCCCCTTTCTCCTTCAGGTGGCCCTCCATGAGCTCGGTGCTGTGGGTCCTGACCAGCTTCTCTCTACCCTCAGGAGCCTGGTCCTCTGCTGGCCTCCTCAATCTCCAGGCAACAGTCTAACACATGGTTTCCAGGCAACAGCATCCCACATAGTCTACAGGGACTGGTCTGGCCCTGGTCCCACCTCTGAGGTCTTTATTTTCTGCCCTGCTCCCTTCTGCTGTTCCACTCACCTGCTTGGTCTTCTCTCAACCCAGCCAGTTCCTGGACCCATCCCCAGACACACCAGGAGGAGACTGGCCAGAAGACGCAGATCAAGGAGGTCATGGTCATACGATGGACCTCAGCTTCATCAAACCATTTCCTAAAAAACATTCGGAAGGACTCAGAGACCTCTCCTATTGTAAGGTACATTAGATTGGAGCAATGACTCAGGGGAAACTGCCTTTAAGGGTGTTTAGCTGAACTCAATATACCCAAATTATTATAATTTCAAAGATTCAGTGTAAAAATAGCGAGTGATTGTACACTGTTTCTTCACATTGTTTCAAATCTGGTACAAATTTCATAGTTCATAGCACGCATGAAGTGCTCCTCAGCTGTACATGGGCACAGCAATCTAGATTTCTTCATTGTACTGTATCTGCTATACATCTGTCTTCCATGTGAAATTGATTTTTGAGCATGGTGGGAAGAATGAGTGCAGCTTTATCTATTTTCCAAATAAGTGTCCAATTGGCACAGCACCAATTTATTGAAGAGACAGTCCTATCCCCACAGTTCTGCTCTGATATATTTGTCTTAGAGAAAGTGTCCGAATATGTGTGAGTCTGTCTCTGTTCCTTTTTTTGTGAGTCTCTTTCTGAATTCTATTTCTTTTTCCATTCTGTTATTGTAACTTCATTTTTAAATTTTCTATTTCAAATTAATGAGAGTGCACATTTTAGGTTACATTGCTTTCACTTCTAAGGTAAAGTTCAGGTTGTAGTTGAGCCCTACACCCAGGGGCTTAACATGCTTAACACCCTCCCATTGTGTACTTTAGGAGGGCTATGTCATGCTTTATCTCTCTAGCCTAGAGGAACACTGCACTATAGTAATTATTTTTGTATTAAGTTTTGATATCTGCTAAGAAATAATTTCCTCTTAGGGAAGTCTTGATATTCTTACCCCTTTACATTTCCTTACTAATTAATGATGACATGTCAACTCCCTACAACTATCTCTTGGAATATTGACTGAGATTATATTTAATGACTATATCAGCTTTAGGAGAGCACTTTTACACATAAATCATTTGTAATCTGCTGCTCTCATCTGGCTGGAATGTGGGCATGTTCTCATCTTACACACACTGCTTCCTTTCCCATCCTGGGGTAGGAGCTGCTGACCGAGTCAGAGGCTCAACCCTCAGAGCTTTGATGACAACACAATGGAGGGCTCCACCCCCTTTTTACAGAAGACTTTTCTCAAGGGCAGAGAGTCCCTAGGATGGTTGTAGAATCCTAGGAAGAAGACAAATGAAGTCCGGGAGGAAGCAGACCAGTAAGTGCAAAGAAAAACCATCCCCAGTCCCCTTCCATCTGTAGCAGGGCCGATCCACTGTGTGAGTGCTCAGGGTCCACCCTCTCCTGACTCACTTGAACCCAGCCCCTGCCCTCCCTGAGTAATAGGTACAAACCTTTCCATTCCTCACTTTCCTGTGCCTTCTCGAGCACTGGTCCCAATGTTTGCTCGGTGGTCACAGAACACATTCCATGGAGAGGCCAGTCACATGTGCAGGGGCCCATGCAGGCTGGCTGAGGAGGCAGAAGAGGACAGGACCAGACTCCCTGCAAAAGGAAATTGTTAAAGGCATGCCTGGCATGTGAGGAGAGCCGACACAGGTAGAGGCCCAGCACAGACAGGAGTGAGATGAGCAGGATCGGGTGGTCAAGGGGGCCTGTAACTCACCCAGGCTGAGGGATGTTTGCCTTCACCTTGCCTGCCCTGGGCCCACCAGGTCAGGCTGGGAATCCACAATGCTGAGATTGTGGACTGTTCCGAATTGTCACAGCCCTAGAGAATCCATCTCCCAAAGAGAAGACCTGGGACTTGACAGGTCCAGCCTGGGGGTACTGGTTGTTGAGGTGGGACTATACAGTCCAGGGCCCTATGATTAAGGGCTGTGGGGAGGGGTGGGGTGGTGGATGAGGGAGTAGTAGGAAAGGGGAGGCAGGTGGACAGGGCGACAGTAGAGGGGCTGTCGGGAAGGGACAGAGCTCTTGGTGTTGTGGAGCCTCTGGGCAGGATTCTGGGAACGGGGGGGATTATTTATAGAGGGGAAAGTGGTGGAAGAGGATACAGTAGAAGGTGCAGGTTTTGGAGGAGGAGGCTGAGGACGGGGATTCTGAGGGCGGGGAGACTGAGGTAGGGGCTGTTGAGGGCGGGGAGGCTGAGGACGGGGATGGGGAGGACGGGGATGGGGAGGACGGGGATGCAGAGGACAAAGATGAGGAAGGACAGTTGGGGGAGAGCTTGGAGGAAGAGACCTGCGAGGTGGAGGCTGAGGCCGAGGTTGGGAAAGGGGGGGTATTTTCTTCGTCATAGCTGAGCGCTACTCTCACTTCTCCAGAGATCAGAGAGTAACTGGGGTGTGCCCAGAACTCTCCTGGCCTTTAAGCACTCCCACCCCTCGCATCACTCAATGGCCTTTGTGACATAGGCAGGCCCCTCCCTTAGTTCTAGTGGGTGGGCCTGGCAGTCAGGAAAATGGTCCCCGTTTCCAAGGTTAAGAGCGATTGTGGGAAATAGCAAAGAGAAGAAATGGAGATACAATATTAGTCCCTGTTCTTGGGAGCCCATGTAGTATTTACTCAAAGTAGGCAATGATTGTTCAAAGCGTTGTAATTGACTCCACATGCAAAAAAAGTTTTTAAATAAGTTTTGTAGTTCTTCTATGTTCCACCTTCCCAGGACAGTAAGATTTGTTGACCACAACTGTGTAACTGTGTGTTACACTGACGCATTCTGCCTTGAGTTTCTTTGTAAGGAAAGCACAAACCTCCTTACACTCACTGAGCCTGTTCACAAGGCTGAAAGAATAACCAATATTAAATCCCAGGGTTCATGAAACCTCAAGGGGGGTTGACAATGCTCACTGCACAGAAAATCAATTACTCAGACAAGGATTGTCAAGGAGGAAAGAATTCAGTTCTGGAGATGTATCTGCTAGAAGGGGGAGATAGGGACTCTCTCAAGTTTATTTCCCAACCAACAATTCAGGGGGTATTTTGGAGGTGAAAATGAATAATGCATGAGGGGAGTGAACATGATCATGTGTTTGCGGTGGAGTTCAGAGCATGGCATTACTGTTTGAAATCATATCAGTTCATACAGCCCATGAATTAAAAATGGTGGATACATACCTCCCAGGGCAGAGATTTTAGTATTATAATGAGCTAGGGGTTATTAGTTTACACTTTCTCAGTCTTGTGTGCAGACTCAGAGTGTCCTTGGGCATAATTTTTGGCATCACTTATCTTGTTTTTTTCTGGACAAGCTGGTGGTGTAAGCCTGGATATTTATCTCATGACTGTAAGGAGGTTTCCACCTTCCTGGGAAAGTAACTCAAAAGGGAATGTGTCAAGCAACAGAAAGTTGCAAAGTTCTGGTCAATAAATTTTACTTGCCTGAGAACTTGAAACATACAAAAAGTACAGAAACAATGATATTCAAAAACGTTTTCTTGCTTATGGAGGCTGTTACAGAACTGGAGCCAAAAGGCGAGGGGCAGCAGGGAAGGAGCGCCGACGGCCACGATGCTGAATGAAGAGTGGCGTCCCCACCTCCGTAAGCCTCTGGGCAGGATCGTATCAGGGGTCCATCTGAGCAGGACTTGACTTTTGCTAGCTGACTTCTTCTTGGTCCCTGAGGTCCCATGCTTTCATGCCTTACTCTGAACTGGGAGCAGAACATAGGGTGAAAGCTGGCAGGATGACTGCTCACTCCTGAGGGCCTCGTGACTACATTGACTTCCCTGCTCACTCCCTGAGATGTCAACTCCATGTGATGAGACTAAGGACACAGCATCCTCCTCCTTTCTTTTGTCTGATGTAGCCACCTGTCTGCTTACCACCCCTGGTTTCTTTCATCATCATCCAAACCATAAGCCCCTTTGATCCCCTTCCCTCCTGTGGGCTTATCTCCATAATATCTGGGTTCTTTCTCTTGACCCAACACTGCTTTCTCCTGTACTTAGCAGAAATTTGAGTTGTATCTCTGTACTTCTAGGTATATAATTTCCAAACTTCACTATTCCTTAGCTTGTTTCTGTTTATTTATTTATATTTTGAGGCGCAATGTCTCTCTTTTGAGCAGCCTGGAGTGGCTTGTAGTCAGCCTCAAACTCCTGGGTTCCAGTGTTCCTCCTGCTTCAGCCTCCCAAGTAGCTGAGTCTGCATGTGTCCGCTACAACTCCTGGCTAATTTTTCTATGTTTAGTAGAGGTGGGGTCTCACTCTTTCTCTAGCTGGTCTCGAACTCCTGATCACAAGTGGTCCTACTGGTTTGTATATCAAATGAAGACACAATCTTTCTAATTTACTTCAGACTGGGAATATGGATGGTGCTTGGAGTCTCTCCTTCCTCCTTCTGCTTCCTTTCACTCCACTAGTCTTCTGTTTCCAATGAAAATATCTTGCTTCTTAGAAGCTTGTGCTACCTATGCTGTTTCCCTGGCACTGTCAACTTCTGATATCCTGGATGTTGTCTTTTTATATGAAAACGCTCGCATTCATCTGAAATTCTTATTTTTGATTCGTTCATCCTGAGTTATTTCAACGTCCACTTAGATGACATGCTTCAATTCTCTGGTCTCTTATTTCTTGATTTATCTTTACTTTTAACAAGTCTGCCATATTTGTATAATTTTTTTTATTTCCATTGACGCATAATGCGCACAATTTTGTGATGCTTTGATACGTGTATTCTTCGTGGAATGCTCAAATTGGTATTAGTCATATCCACCACCTCTAACACTGATCATTTTCTACAGGTGAGAACATTACAAATCCCCTCCTCTAATTATTGTGAAATGTACATACAATATGCCACTGTGCTCTACTGTGGCTACAGTGCAAGACTCTGTCCCAGAAGAAATATACTTACAGTGTTATTAACTACACTCACTGTGTTATGAGAACATCGGAACTTATTCCTCCCATCAAACTGTAACTATGTACCCACGAACCAAACTCTTTCTCCATCTCCCTTCTCTCCACCACTCCCAGCCTTTAGTAACTACTATCCTACTCTGTACTTCCATAAGATCAACTCCTTTAGATTCCTGAAATGAGTGTGATCATGTGGCATTTGGCTTTCTGTGCCTGGTTATTTCACTGAACATGGTTCATCCCTGTTGCTGCAAAGAACCAGATGTTATTCTTCTGTGATTCAAGAGTATTCCTTTCTGTACCTACACCACATTTTCCTGATCCTTCTTCCATCGGTGGATGCTTAGGTTGATGCCATAGCTTGGCTATTGTGACCAGTGCTGCAGTTAATATGGGAGTGCAGAGACCTCGTTGATATACTATTTTCACATCCTTTGGCTACAGGCCTAGTAGAGGGGTTCCTGGAGGATATGGTGGCTATTTGACTTTTAATTTTTTGAGGAACCTCCCAGCTGCTTTCCCACAATATACATAATACATACATACATAATATACATTCCCACCAACAGTGCATAAGTGTACTCTTTTTTCGACATCCATACCAGCTTTTGTGATTGTGTGTCTTTTCGATAGTAGCCATTCTAATCAGGTAGAGGTCGTATCTCATTGTGGTTTTGATTTATATTTTCCTGGTGAGTGGTGTTGACCATTTTTCATATACCTGTTCGCCATACATACCTTTCTTTGAGAAATGTGTATTCAGGTCATTTGCTCATTTTGAAATCAGATTATTAATGGTTTATTTGTTGTCCTCTGTTTTGATTTGGTTTTGTGTTTGGTGGCATGGGTTGTGTGTTTGCTTTGCAATCAAGCTGTGATATTAACCCTTTGTCAAATGCATAGATTGCAAACTCTCCGTCCTACATCCTACTTCAGCCAGCCATGGCCACCGCTGGTCCTTTTCATTACCTGAGAATTATCCCACTTCTGAAGTCACCTTTACAAACATCCTGTTCCCTGGATGGGACACTAGTTCCTGTCCTTGCAGTAGAATCACTCAATTGCTGCCACTACACTGGGGCCTCCAGCCCACTGGCCCTTCTTAATCCATATCTATCAACTCTGACTTCCCTGTTGCTTTTAATTCCCTCCTTGCACATTTCAGATTATGTGATTTCATGATGTTCCCAGCAAACCTGTCAAATTACCAGACCAACATGATGGCTAAGAATCTTATCAACAAATCTTTATCCCAATTTGGTGGACTAACCTAATGTCCTTCTGATAAATGTTCCCTTCCAAAGGGGGGGGGGATATATATATATATACGCGCGTGTGTGTGTGTGTGTATGGTTCGGTTACTGGAAACCGCAATTACAAATCAAGTACTTCAACATTTTTCAAAAAGAATAATTTGGAAATCATTGATGATGATCCCTACCCCTCTGGATTAATGGAACATTTTATAGTAATTTGCCTTTAGTCTTTTCAAATATTTTCCTACTAATTGAATATTATGAATTTGAAATATGTTCTAGTCTGTTTTGTGCTGTGTAAAAGACAACCTGATACTGCGCAATTTATAAAGGTAATGGTGGGATCACACCTATGGTGTATATTGCAAAGGTACATGTCGGATCTTTTAAGTATAGAGTTTAAATGTCAAAATACAATAATTAAGTAAATGAGGTGAGAGATATATTAACCAACACGATGTAAGAATTCCAAATTGTACATGAAATCAGCACATTGTACCCCATAAGTGCATTAATGTATACATGATCTACCTCTTTATGATTTAATTAAAAAAAGATAAATTTACTTGTCTCATGGATAGGGAGGCTGGAAATTTGGAGGTGCGGCTAATGAGACCCTTCTTGTGCATCAACCCATGGTAGAAGGTGGACACAGTGTGGAGGTGTTTGGTACACCTTTTGTGTGGGGGATATAACCGCAAGTGCACTCTACCTAACACAATTAAACATTTTGACTTGGTTGTTTGCATCCTCACATTAACCTGAAATAAATTTGCTTTTCAAAAAGAGAAATAAATAAAACTTACAAATATGTGGAAAAATTTACAAGTTAATTTTCACTTTTCTCTTAAGTTTTTCATACTTCTTAGTTTTTAAAAATGTTAATATAATGAATTTCTGGTTTGCAATACTTTAACACGTCCTCCAAAGTTCGTATGTTGGAAATCTGATTCCCAATGCAACAGTGTTGAAAGTGAGACCTTTAAGAGGACCTTCAAGTCCTCATGAGTGGATTAATGCTGTTGGTGGGGTGTGGGTTGCTGAGAAAAAGAAGAGTTTGTCTAACCTTCACTACAGTCTTGTCCTTCCACCTTGCACCTCCAAATTTCCAGCCTCCCTATCCATGAGACAAGTAAATTTATCTTTTTTTAATTAAATCATAAAGAGGTAGATCATGTATACATTAATGCACTTATGGGGTACAATGTGCTGATTTCATATACAATTTGGAATTCTTACATCGTGTTGGTTAATATATCTCTCACCTCATTTACTTAATTATTATGATAAGACACTTATACTCTATACTTAATCTCCATAGGTTCTTAACTGACTCTGTAGAATCGGATACAGCCTTGCACAGACAGCAAGAACCAGTCTGCAGAAAGCCAAAGAACATTTCAAAGGGCATGAGGATGAGGAATGAACCCTAGCCAGGGCCCGCCATGGAGACAATGACTGTTAAGTTAGGGAGACTCATATCCTCTGTCAGAACTGAATCACATCTGAAAACAATGGGGCATTTATTTACTTGCACTGAACAAGTTCCTGGAAATACAAGGGAACAAAAGCAACATGAAGCTTTTTCCAATCCTTGGGTCTTGCAGCCTTTAAGACAGCATATTTCATCTAATGGAAGGCACCAATTGTCGGGTACGCTGTAATTTTATGTACTACTAAGAAAGAAAAAAACGCTGGCAATTAACTATGACAATGCATTGATTATAAGAAGCATTCAGTTTCTGAGATGCTAGAAGGATCGTGAGGAAAAATGTACTTTAGGATTGTTAGTACATCCTATAGTATCATCGAAATCTCTTCTGATGATATCCAAGTTCATCCCAGAACAGCCCTAATGAACATTTCCAGCCCCGTAGGACCAGTCCTTCAGCCAGACCTGATTCTCCTCTGTGAACACACTCACAACTTCTCGATTCTGGGCTGATGACAGCAGCGCTGGGGCCCAGGCCCCTGTCCCTGCCTGGGCATCCTCTCATTTTGTCCCATCCTCACACAGCTCTTCCCCTCTCCCTCACAACAGGGTTCTGGGTATTTCTGAGTTTAACTCTTTCTCTAGATTATAAATTCCTCAAGAAAAATGAAACAACAGCAGTTAACATTTGTTTAGTAGGTACGAGGTGCCAGATAACGTGGGTGCTGTTACCTAATGAGGAATATAAGATATACTAACTTTACCAAATTCACACAGACTATCGTCTAAGTATAATACTTCGTCAAAATGGGCTTTAAATATAGGTCTGGGTGACACCATCACCCCATTTCTAACCATTTAAAGTGGATCTTAATGGCCTGAGTGCCGGCTTCAGGCCAGGCAGAGTGACAGGAATAAATTAATCCATCACGACTTTCCTTGGGCAACCACGTGGCTTTGAGGAGATCATCGAGTCTACTCTATCTCTTACTATGCCTTCTCTTCCTAACATCAGAAAAGTCATTCCTGCTGTTAGGGAATTTATGATTATAAATAAGACAAAGCTTTGAAGACATTACTGAAACTAAAGAAAAAGGCAACTAGATACAAAGAATAACACTGGATAAAAGTATGAATAACAATGCTGATAACATGAAAATTCTTGAGCCACAGCCATATCCTTAGTCTAATAAAGATTCTGTGAATATAATGAGTTATAAACAGATTCATCTTGGCTATAAAATAAGAAGCTTCTGTGATTGTTCCTTTTATTGTTATGAATTAAGCCGGGCTTTAAAATGCCATGTGTAGACAAGTGTGTGTTTTAATACATTTGGAAGCACAACCCAAGTTCTGTTTCTCTAGCTCAGGGGTATTATCCAGTACAGGCAAGAGGGCCGGCCACCCTCCTGGTCACTTAGAGGGCCAGACCGCAGCTGACCCCTGACCTTTGCATCCTGGCCGAAGGAGAAGGAAGCTGCCTGAGCCCCACTGGACAGAAGATGTTTACAGACAACTGAGGGACGCTGGCATCTAGTGGAAGTCCTTTTCAAAGACCAAGCCCTAGGAAGAGCAAGGAGACCAGTAAAGTTCTAGGACTGAGGATGGATTCAACAGAATTAAATTTTTCTTTAGGGGCAAGAAAAGACACTACAAAAGGAAGAAGGGAAGTGACTTAGAAATGATAAAGGTTGGATAGGGTGAAATTTTTCAATGGAAACTTCTTTAATAATTTTTAATTGTGGCAAAATATAGATAACATAAAATCTACCATCTAAACCGTTTTTAAGAGTACAGTTCATCAGCGTTTTGAAGATTCACATTGCTGTACAACCATCACCACCATCCACCCACAGAACTCCTTTCATCTTGTGAAACGGAAACTCTCCACCTATTAAACAACAATTCTCCATTTCCCCTCCCCCAGCCCCTGGCAACCATCATTCTACTTTCTGTCTGGAAAATCCTTTTTCAATGGACCATTTCATAATCAGTCTTGCACTGTCCTTTCAGGAAGCCTTCTGAAATTTTTGTCCTTTGAAAAGAGAAGAATCTTCCTTCCAGAGTCCTTTGACTTAGAGAGACATTGCTAAGAAGAACAAGTGGGAAACTGAGGTTCAGAAGAGCATAAGACATGGCTTCACTCAAACACACAATGTTAGGACATACAGGGACCATTTCTGCACCATGCCGTTACGTGAGATGAAAAATCTTGACAATTGTGAGCATTTGGCACAATGGTTGGATAACAATGAAGTGCTAACATACAACCCCAAACCGAATACTCAGCAGAACAAGCTAATGGCATCTGGCTGGTGGTCCAGCCCTCGTATTATTCATGACAACTTCATGAAACCTGACCAATCTATTATAGCGGATGTCTACTGCCACCAGTCAGATGACAGGGTGAGGATACTTATGATTAAGCAGCCAAAATGGGTCAATTGAGACAGGCCAATCCTCTTCTCCATCCCGCACAAACAATGCATCTCAGAAACTGAACTTGGAAACTCTCTGTCATCCACTGTATTCACCAGGCCTTGAACCAACTGACTACCCCTTCTTCCAGGCTTTGGACATTTTTTTGCAAGGAAAAATATTTAATTCTCAACAAGCTATGGAAAACACCTTTTGTGATTTCATTGTCACTCTCAAAGCTTCTTTGCTGCTGGCATAAATAAATTACCATTAATATGGCAAAACTCTGTTGACAGTTTAGGCACATACTCTGATTAACTGTACTGCTTCTTGTTTGAGATGTAATAAACTAAACTTTAGATTTGAAATCAGACATTTCACATTTAATGATATAATAAAAGGCTATGTGCACAAATAGGAGCTGACTCTGAGATGAAACCCTTGGTTTAGACACAGCAGTCACCGTCATCTGGAAACACTCACATTCATAGCCAACTTGAATACTTGACTTTCTTTAAGTCAGGCTTTCCCTCTGTCCACCACAGCTCACTGCAGGATCAAACTCCTGAGCCCAAGTGATCTTCCCACTTCAGCCTCCTGGTAGCTGAGACTATAGGAATAAGCAACTATACTTGGCTAATTTTGTTCTTTCTATTGTATAGATGGGATCTTGCTGTATTGCCCAGCTGGTCTTAAAGGGCTATGCTCAAGCAATTCTCCTGCCTCTACCTCCCCAAGGGCTAGGACTTTAGGTGTGAGCCACCATGCCTGGCAGAATACTTTGTGTTATCAGCATAAAGCAAAGGGCAATTGTTGGCTACAAGTAGGACAACAGGCCTAAAGTCCTTCTTGAAAGCACCTGTCCTTTCACAGGAGTGACAAGTTACCTTAAATGGGCACATCCCAACCATGTCCATGGCACAGAAGGGATGTCATGAATGGGCCACAGGTATAGCAAGACATGGATTTCTTTTGGCTGGGCACACTCTGGGAGGCCTATACTGGAGAATCCCTTGAGCTCAGGAGTTTGAGACCAGTATGAGAAAGAGCAAGACCCCATCTTTACTAAAAACAGAAAAACCTAGCTGGGAGTTGTGGCACCTGGAGTCCCAGGTAATTGGGAAGCTGAAATGGGATGATCGCTTGAGTCTAGGAGTTTGAGGTTGTTGTGAGCTACGATGATGCCACAGCACTCCACCCAGGGTGACAGAGTGAGACTCTGTCTCGAAAAAAAAAAAAAAAAAAAAAGACATGGACTTCTCTCTCTCCCTCCCCTTAGCCCTTGGGGAGGTAGCTGCCTAACAGCCTCACCGTACCCCATAGACAGTATCATTTTCTCCATGTGCCATGATATGATAAAGAACTGCTATAGTATGGGTCTTCCCTTTTCACATGATAAAAACTTTAGAAGAACTATGAGCTCTCTGGAGGTACACTGGCGCAATAAAGGGCTTCAACTACCTTAGGGTCTCAACTGCTGAACAGCGAGCACAGATGCTGTAGCACCTGAATGTGTCTCATCCACCTTCCACACCCAGGAATAACCCACAGCAGCCCCTCTCCACTGGGCCCAGAATGCCCATCCCTCCCTTTTCTCGAGGTGGTAGTCCCTAGCTTTTCCCTTCCTCTTCTTGACATAGTTCCATTACCTACATGACTGGTTTGATGCAAACCATCAACAGCTGTTCACCAAACCATCTTCAATTTCTACTTCTGTCCTTGAGTCTTGCCACGTCACTTCTCTGTACCACAGTTTAATTATACGTCAAGGAAGAAATGAGCCGCGAAGGTCTATCTTCTCAGTGGAACTAGAAGATAACAATGTCTCCAAGACATATAGGCATCCCCAGTAGAATGCCATGGCAGCATGTGTCATTGCTGGCAGGACCCCTCCCCTTGTGAGAGCAATGAGGATTCCCGTGGATCAGCTGTGTCTCTTGGAGCATCTGACCTCAGCTTCCTCACTGGGAATTTACAGATAATAAATATTTTCCCCAACAGAATAGATGCCAGCAACATGCAGATGTTGGTGAAATGAATGAACGAATGCATGAATGAATGTGTACCTACATTGGGCTAGATCTTAATCTTTAAATAGCTCCTGTCAGGGATGGGTGTAAGTGTGAAAGTGGGAAATTGCATCGACAGAGAGTGTCTAATAACCAACAACATATAGGCATTAAAAGTCCAGTCTCCTAACACATTACCACTGTTTGCATAGGCTAATATTAGAACCCACTAAGCATGTACAACCGTACAGCACTGGTTAACAAAACTCTTCTGTTAAATCAGCACTCCACAGATCGTCATTAATTCAGAAAATGAATGACTCCAAGAAATCATCTGGATGGTGGCGAACTACAGTAATCTGTACATCTGTGGGTGTTTGTTATACAAGCATTAAACATTAATATGTTGTTCCTACTTATTTTTTAAGGGCAAGACAGCTCAAATTTACCAGTAGAAGGACGCGTTATATCTCACCTACAATTATGACTACCACCTAGCTTGCTATATTATTGTCTGCTGAATCTTGGTTGGTTGAATGAATGAATGAATGAATGAATGAATGAATGAAGGAGTTAGGAGGAGGATCTGTTAAAACCAGTGGGGAAGGAAATGATATAACCCATGGCTCTAAAATGTACAAGTTCAGGCTACTGGGTTGCTCTGGAATGTCATAGAGTTGTGCCCCTTCATCCTTCTGAGCTGTGCCAGACACCCCCAGTGGGGAGCTTCCCTCCAATAACCACAGCTACATTCTGCTCCTGGCAGATCCCCAAAGCTCCAGTATTTCACCCCAAGAGTGACTCTTCTGGCAGTGCCAGGATAGCCCCAGCGTCACGAAAGAGCCCAGCTGGACTATAAATTGTAGAGACAAAGATAAAGACGTGCATTTTCTCTGGGCTCAAAGGACCTGAGCATGGCACATTCCCCTCCCCTCCACCGGGCAGCACAGCCATTCACATGGCTTTGCTTGTCCTCCACTTTTGTCCTCTCCCGCTCTGTCCCTTTCTCCTCTTTCCCATCTGCTGCACTAGCTATCCGGGCTCCTGTAATTCCTGGTCACCAAATCTGCATACCATTCCAGGGCTGTACAGCAGGCTGTTTGTTGGCATGACCTTGAAATGACCTTCCCTCTGGATCTTTCTCAGCACCGGTTTAACCTTGTTCCCACAAACAGCTGTGAGCTAATGAGAAGCACCCAAGTTGAAGTCAGCAGATCCTGGTTCAGATACCCTGTGTGACTTTGGGCAAGTTGTTTGATGTCTCTGAGTCTCATGAGATAGTATAATATCAGGATCAAATGACATATCTGGTCGTTTGCATCAAAGTTAGCATTTCTAGCACGCCTTGCAGATGAGAAAGGATCTTTGCATTTTGGCTTACCTTGAGAGGAGCAGACACGTGTTTTAACTTAGTTATTTTAGGAAGAATATTTTGAAAACAAAGTTCAAAACTATGAAGTGACCTCCCCACATCAGTAATAGAGAAGACAGATGTAAAACTCGAGTTAGCAGGTTCCTCCTCCACTGCTAATTTTACCCTTCTCCCTATAAAGCAAATCTCGTGGCTGGAATTTTTGTGGTAGTTCTCCTTTCCATACACACCAGCAAGGCCATAGAGCCCGGAAACCCAGATTAGATTGCTTTCCCTTTTTGGCCACTAGTTTAATCTCTTGGATGCTACAAAAGAACATGCCATCTTTCATTTATACTTAGTACCCCAGTTTCCCCTCCTCTTCCCACTGCAGCTGGAGCAGGGGGCCCCCTCGTACTGAAAATGGTTAGGATTATGTAAGGTACTGTCCTAAATTTTTTTTTAAGGCAAGCATAAAACAAAGTTAACCGAGGAAAAGAAAGATAGGCTTGCAAAAGAAGCTTACAAAGCAGAATACATTTGCCCTAGACAGTGAACAGGCCTCTCTGGCCAGGGCAAGAAGGCAAAGAGACCTGTCCAAAGTTTTTGAGATGCTTAGAAATCAGTTCTGGATAAATGATACATGCAAGCTCCTAGAGAAACTGCAGCTGCAGAGACTCAGGTAGGTGTTATCGACAAGCTGTCTGTTCAGAGCCCAGAATGAAAAAGGTGGGGTGTTTTTGATGGTGATATCAACAGGCAGTGAGATTTGATCAATAGTAAGAAGATGACATGAAATGAAGGGTCAGAGAAAGAAATCAAGCTGCATTCCTTTGCTGAGCTTGGCAAAGATGAAAAAATATAAATAATGTGAATGTTACTCTGATTCCATTCTTTCTTTTCTCTCTGATTACCACTTGAGATAATTAGCTAATACAACAAGGCAAATAGAAAACAGTCTGTTTGGTTTTTTTTAACCAGCCTATTTCCCCCTCCCCTTTGGAATAACTTGGATTAAATAGCAACATCAAAGAGCTCTCAGCTAAATCCCTTCCCCCCAGAAAAAGGAGACGCAGAGGGTAAAGCCAGACCTTTCTTCCTGTTCTAGCACAGAGAGGTCGCTGGGAAGAGCTCAAGGGCTGATGTGAGACGGGAAGCTGGGATGTGTCTCCATGACAACCACCCAGGCCCAAGGCCAGTTTCATCACCTGGAAACTGAGCAAGATGTGAAAGGAGGGCATATCTGTCGGGAAGTTTGGATTTTAGAAAGCATGAGCCTGTTTGGACGCAGGTGTGTGTTGCGGCTGACGTGGGATGGGAGAAGGGGAGCAACAGAAGTAGAGCAAAGAGTAAGATACCGGCCAAATCAATGGCAGCTCCACCAAGAGGGTTCTAGAGAAGAGATCTGCTGCCCACAGAGCCATCCAAGATGGCCAGGTAGGAAATGTTAGGGAGACTTGGAAGGAGCAGCAGCCTGCACGGCTAGCGTTAACCGCATTGCCCAGGGGGACCTAGGCTCGTGTGCTCCTAGAAGAGTCTGCAAACCGCACTGGAGGTCTGGGGAGGGAAGGCAGTTTTCCCCAAACACAGAAATAGTGGCAGAGCCTGGACTAATCCCACGCTTCTCACTCAGTCCAGAGCCATCTTTGCTTCTTCAGTTGACTTCACTTTCTCCTTCTCCCCCTTTGCACAGTCTTTCCAGCCACATTTGATTTTTTGAAGCACTTTGATGCCACCTGTATGTTCACTGTGACCAGATTTTCCCTGCAGAGAAGCACGGGCAACATGACTTTGGTGCCTTCCCAGGGATGGGACAGCTGGGGGGAGAAAGGATGAAAGGAAGGGAGGGAGACATTTCATTTGCTTTTCAGTTGTTCCGTAGGTTGATGCTGGAGAAGTCGTCTATGGGGTAGGGGTGTCAAGCATCAGCCTGCCCTTCTCTCCCCCTACCCATCACTTGGCTGGAAAGATTAGGGTGAGGAAGGGAGACAGATGGCCTGGGTTACTCCAACCCTACTGCTCACTACCTGAACACTTGTCACTTCTTCACCTCCGTCTTCCTTCAATACAGGAACCACAATGATACCCCCCTCCTAGGGCTTGCCTTACAAGAGGGACTTGTAGACCTAAGATGTCACTAGCATCTCCCCTGTACCCTTGAGAGGACAGCTGAGGACACAGCTGATGAATCCATAAATGCAGGCAGTGTGGTCTATCCTTCTCATGCCAAACCTGTTCTCTTGGGCTCCTAACCCTCTCCACATCACACACAGAGAAAGATCATAATATTTGTACAACACACCAAGGTAAACTGGAGAAGTTATTCACAGCCGCAGGCAAATGGCCCCTGCTCTGGTACCATTATTTAGGTTTACTGTAATCAGGAGAAGGCAAAGCAAAGTAATGTCCCAAACAGGGTGGGAAGGTCCTTGTTGCTGGGGCTGGGGATTATCTGGACCAAACCGTGGAGTCAAGGTGGATAATAGTACCTTGGGTGGCTGAGCCCAATGGGAGCCCACCCCGGGCCTGGGTTCGAGGTGATCCTCCTCAAATGTCCTGGTTACTATATTATGGGGGAAAGGTGGCATGACTTTTTGTTAAGGAAGCCACCATCATCACCTCTACAAACCAAATGGACAGGGACAGAATTCCCTGGGGCAGGGTCCCAAGGCTGAGGCGTTCCCCAACGTGTACCTGGGTCTGCTCATCTGTAAAGCAGGAGCGGCCGAGCCCACCAGCCCCCAGAAGATCTTCCAGGGAACATCATGGCCGCAGTGAGCCATCCAATGAAAGGACTGGACGTTTGAACTTTTCTTGAAAGACTTCTTTAAAAAATAAATAAAAGGGTTATTTAGCTCTTTATTTCTTCCTTTCTCTTAACAACACCTTTCAACCCAGGAACTGCCAAAGAAGTTCTAAGCCACGGCTATGTATAGAAACCACATCACTCACTCCTGAAATAGAGAAGGGCAGCAACTCCCCCACGCCATTTAGGGAGAGAAGAGAGAGAGCAACCGGATCCAGCCAAAACAGGGCGTGGGGGCACATGGCTGGCGGGGGAGGGCTACCTAGGGTACCACCGCCGGGCATTGCAGCATTTTTGTGATGGAAGGAGCCAGTTTGGGGCATCTCATTCACAAGCCTGGATGAGGATGCATTTTATCATATTTGGAAAGGGCTTCAGGGACAGGAAACTTGATAAATTCCCATTGCAACATTTCACAACCCTGACAGCAAAGGAGCTCTTCCTAATAACTAAGCTATAGGCGGCTTCCCACAGTTTAAATCCATTTTTCCTTCTGATGTCCTTAGTGGAGATGGGGAACAGCTGGTCACCATCCTCCTCATAATAACCCCTCACACATCGAGGATGGTCATTATGTCACTCGTCACCCTTTGCTTCTCCTTGTTAATAGCAAAGCAACTCTGATTTCTTTATCTTGGCGTCAAATGCCCTTTTGTCCCGAGTCAATACATCATCACCCTCCTTTTCTTTTTAAAATTATATTCTTTATTCTGCCTTGCTGCACAAGTGACAGGGCACATAGAAGTGTCATTCCCACTGTACCACCATGAAAGTGAAGCATACACATGGGCTCCAGGGAAGGGATGACAGTGCATTGTGTACCTGCCCTGGGAAGCTGCTGCTTCTCTAGCATTCTCTTGGTCAGTCTTCAACCTCAACCTCAAATCCACAGATCTGGAAATGGACATTCAGAAAGATTAAGTAACAGGTTCAAGATGCTCTAGTTAATAATCCCCAAAGCTGAGGTTTGAATTCAGCTCTCATTGATTCTGAACTCAAAGGCCACTTTAAATCAAGAGAACATGAACTTCATCCACGGAAATGCAAATCATAGCCCCAGTGAGCAGGAGATACCGTTTCCTCCCACCCACCCTGGGGTGGCTAGAATAAAAGACAGGCAGTAACAAGTGTTGGCAAGGATGTAGTGCAATCAGAACCCTCACACATTGCTGGTGGGAATGTAAACAAAAGAGTCACTTTCAAAAACAGTCTGGTACTTTCTCCAAATGGTGAGACATAGACTTAACATATGATCCTGAAATTCCAGTCCTAGAAATACATGCAAGAGTAATGAAAACATATGTCCAGGCAAAAACTTACACATAAACATTCATAGCTGTATTTTTCAAAATAACCCCAAAGTATAAACAAACCCATTTGTTGGCTCAAATGAGGAATGGATAAATAAAATGTGGTATGTCCATGCAATGGAATATTGTTGGGCAATAAAAAGGAATGAAATATTGATACAACATGCATGAACCATAAAACACTATGCTGAGTGAAAAAGAAGCCAGATGAAAACCCACTACACATTCTATGGCTCCATTTATATATAATGTCTAGAATAAAGTAGATTAGTGGCTGCCAAGGGCTGATGGGGAAAATGAGGGAAGGTAATGGTAAGGGGTGTAGGATTTCTTTATAGACAATAAAAATGTTGTAACATTGTGGTATAGTTACATAGCTTGGTAAATATACTAAAAACTACTAAATTATAAAAGCCATAGATTTATACTTTTTTAAACGGGTGAATTGTACAGAATGTGAATTCTATCTCATTAAACCTTTTATTTATTTTTTGAGAATCTTTTTAATTCCCCCAAATTGGACCAACATTGCTTCAAGTAGGTCCTTGAATCAGTGTCCAAACTGTGTTCTTAAGACGTGCCCAGGCATGGTCATCCTGCATCTCCAGTGGGTGGCATGTGAGAATGGCCATGGAGTCCATTATCCCAGGACGGGAGACCCAAGGCCCAGGAAAAAAGTGGTGAGGTCCTGCTCAACCAAAGGTGAGTATCCAAGATACATGCCTTGGGGAACCCCCTCATCCATCGTTCCCTTCTCAATGCAAAGCAGCAAAGCAGAAAGGAAGCACCTTGTGCAGGCGTGACATGAGCCAGGAAGCACGGGATGGAGCCAAGGACCTGTGTCAGAGCCATGTTCTTCAGGTGGCAGGTGGTGAGCCTCTTAGCAGGGAGCACCACCTCCCACTCCCCCCACCTCTCTAGGTCACTTCCAAGCACTCCAGGGAAAGAGAAAGAGGAGGGAAAGAAGAAAAGAGCATGCAGAGACCAGTTAGAAAATAAAAGGGGGCCAATTCCCTCTTATTAAGCCTGTTATTAGGCTGCGAATCAAATTAAACCACAGGGCTTTCCACTTACAGAGTGCTATTTTAAGGCTTATTAGACTATATTAGGATTGGCATACATTTCAACTGACATAATATTGGTCTTTAATTGGATTTAAGGGCGAGGAGGCTGCATTCATCTGGAATAGGGCCCCTGCAAGGAGAAACTCGCCATTCTCCTCACAGCTTCTCCACTTCCCCTGCTGGCCGCCATCCCAGGGGCCGCACAGGCCCTGTAACCCATTCACACCCAAAACACAGCTGTTTCCCTCCTCCTCCTTCTGTGGGAAGTGCCCAAAGGACGAAGCAGCCTCTGTCTCTCAATCTCTCTCTCTCTCCTGCATGTGCCCATCCCAGCCTGGCCAGCTTCCGGTTCTCAGTAGCTGCAGAGGGCATGGAGCCTGAGTGCCACCGAGACAGAACTGCAGACTTCAGACATGATGAGCAGAGCCCCAGGAAGGAAGCCACCTCGCCACTCCTGACTCCAGGCAGCCCCATGCCAGGCTGGCTGGCAGTGGGAGGTGCTGGGTTTTTCTTTTTTAGGAAGAGGGGATTTGGGGTTGGAAGCAGAGTCTGCCTGGACCTTGGAGCCTCCTCCCATCTGCTGCCTGGTCAACCCTTAAATGATCCTTAGGGGCAGCTGGTAGAGTCTGAATAGGGAAGGAATGTGAGAAAGAGTTCACACACCGAGGGGTAGTGAGTATTCACAGGGTTAGTGGCAGGTTCCAGACACTTGGAGGTCCACGTGAATCACCTGACTTTGTCCGAAGAATGTATCTGGTGGAGGGTGGGCACATGAGGAAGTCCTTGCAATGGCCTTACTGCTGGCTTCTGGAGACAGACTCCAGTCTGAATCCCAGCCCTGCCACGCAGTGGCCGTGAGAGCAACTCCTGGGAGCTGCGGTTTCCTCCCATGTAGAATCAGAATATGTTTTCCTTCCACTCAGGATTGTTTAGAGAATTGAAATAACACACGTAAAGTAGTGAATAGGAAGTCTAATAACATTCAGTGCCTTCTCTCCTTTCCTTTGCTTTAAAGATTTCAAATATTTCTACCAAAAGGCATCATAAGACTCAACAGACCTCACCAGTCAAGTACGTTACTAAATAATCTTGGGAAGAGAAATATCTTGGTATAGATAAGTATGTATGAATATCACTTCCCAAAATATTTCTCAAACATGAAAAAAAAAATACCAAATTCCTTAAGATTTTCCACTAATATATGTGAACATCGCCGGTTCCCACTTGCCAAGATGATTCTTGGCAATACTTTGATGTCTTCAATTTCCACACTTGTTTTTAGCTCTTCTGCCAGAGCCATGTGCTTGTTTATTTTTACTACATTTTTATGACGTTTCTGCTACAGCAATAAGTTTTGCATTATTAGTTTTATCAAATAACAGAATGGCTGGTTGGCCGGCTGGGATTTATTGGCCCAAGTTTTTATGGCTCCACCCCAGAACACTTTTTTGTGATTACTTTCTAAGTTGTTCTCAGATCCATTCTTAAATGTGTGCTTATAACGTTCTTCAGTCATATTTGAGGGCTAATTGTCAGTATAAACTTGCCATCAGTCTGCTGCCAATTGCTGTAATCTTGTCATTGTTATTTAATCATAGTTCTGCATACACGCAATGTATGTATATAGGAAATGTTGCCTGTAACACTAATATTTACAAACTGAACCTCTTTCTGTATTCACTAAGAAGTTCCCTCCCCCCTTAATACATGTTATCACACCTTAAAATATCTGTTTGGCATTTGACAAATTGAGGATATTTAATTTCCTGAAACTGGAGGGAAACCTTATTACAAAACAAAAACAAGCATAATCTCATCCTTGCAATTTGTAGCTTCCTCTACTGTTATTTAACCCACTAAGTCTATGAATGACTTAATTCTGTGCTTGAGGGGCAAAAGAAGAAGGTATTCTCCCCAATTATCAAGGAGAGAAATTGAGGCAGAAGGACAGTGAGTATCTGGCCTAGTGATGAGGTACTAGTCGTCTGGTTTTCTGTAGGGATGGCCATAGGAACCAAGTCTGTCATGCATCTTGAAGGCCAGGAAACCTCTGCAAATCTGTGTTCTTTTCATGTCAGATCTGTTTCCCTTACAGAGTCTGAGCTCAGAGTTTTTCCCTCTCTCCCACCCCCAACACATGTCCTCATTGCTCACTGACCCCCAGAGAGTTCCACATCAGTAGGACTGGGACCTCCTGGAATGCAACCCCAAGGGGACATCAAAGGAGCAAGTGTCCTGGCGGGTTTGGATTAATGGCATCTGAATCGTTGCAGTCAGACTTGTGCATGCCTGTGAGCCCGGGGCTCCAGTGGAGTGAGCGAGAGAGCATGTGTGTCTGTCTGTGCACGTGGAGTAAGTATGTGCATATTAAAGGATTTAAATCAGGAATGAGCTCAAATCCACAAACATGCATCCTTGTGAACTCACAGTAATCACAATTTAGCCAGGAGGAGTTTCTATTTGAAACCCAGTGGGTCTAAAATCTTTCTAGGGCTCAGCTATCTGGAATCGAAGTGCTTTATGTTCACATTTCTACTGCTATTCCACTCCAGCTTTTCCTTCCCCATCAGGGAATAGAATATTCCAATGGCAGAGGGCGGTAGGCTGGAGTCTTTAATAAAAATAACTTCTTATCACAATGCAGCCTCATTACCATCAGTGCTGTTTAGCACTGACACGTGTAGGTTACTGAAGTCAGGGCAGGCTGCTTGGTGAGTGGCTCCATGGATGTGTTTGTGTAGGCACACACATGTGTGTCCTAATGTACCCTGCTCTGCAGATGGCTTTAGCCAAACAGGGCAGGGGAAGCTCGTGGAGTGAGATTCTCTTTCTTCAAAAAGGAAGACATTCTAGCTCGTCCCTCTGCTTAGCAACCAGCACGCATAGGCACAGCAAAGGCAGAGGAGTAGTGGCAAGTCCCACAAGGGCCCTCTGGGAGGCAACTTGCTGCCAGCCCCAGGACAACGTGGGGAGGGTGCCTGAGCCCTACTTCAGCACCACATAAATGAATCTTCATGTGGCTTTGAAACATGGTAAGTAAAAGATTATAGCAATTGCAAATGCATGCCTCCCTCTCCTAGACCACTTTTGGGGCAGGTCTAAGAAGTCTTATCCCTGCGATATTGGTCCTCCAGGGATGATACATAGGAAGGAGGGTTGGGACCATTCAGGGGGGCAGGATGAGTCACCGCGTGTCCTGCTGCAAGATGGTCATCACCCTGCCAGCTGCCTGTACCTCACCCAAGTCTGTTCCTCCAGCGACACATCAATTCTAGGAGGCCCTGATAGCCTTCCTCGTAAATCCCCTTTTGATTAAGATAACCCGAGTCAGTCTCGGTTAGTTGCAACTGAAACATCCTAACTGATAAATCCCCAAGACAGCTGACGTCAAATTTCATTAGCTAAAAGGGGTGAACCTACTGGCTGTGAGCAAGGAAGGCGCCATAGCAATCCCTACTTCCATCAAATGTCCAGACAAACGAGACCATTGAGTGCTGGGCAGACTCTTCCATTCATTCAGTTAATATTTAATTAGTACTAACCACATGCCTGGCACTGTCCTTGGTATAAGGGAGACAATCATAAATAACAGAAAATCCCTGTCTTCATGCAGCTTGTATCCTGGTGGGGTGAAGGGGACATAAGAAATTACAGATAGGCGTGTAAATACCTGTGCCCACCTCTTGGGGGAGGGAGAGGAGGAAGGGTAGGAGGAGGGTGGGAGAGAGAAATGGAGAGGCCAAGAGAGCAACGTGTGCCCAGAAGAGGGGGTCATTTAGTTAAGTGGATGAATAGGTGGAAGGTACCATTTATTAAGTGGCAGAGAGCAGATTCGTGGAGCAGCATAAGGAGAGAAGTGGCCACCGCACAGCAGCAGAGTCAATGCAGGCATTGAGGGGAGGAGGGTGGAGAGGATCTTGGATAGGACAGCAAGTGGAGAGACACCTGATGCTCCTTTTCAACATGCGCTAATGGATCTGGGATGTCCAGTGTTCAAGAGAACTGCTTTAGAAAGCACAAACACTTTACTGACAGTGGGTGATGATATTTTGAGCCACATCTTAGCTCCACCTGACAGGCAGGAGAAAAACTGGGGTCCTGCTTTCCTTCCCAGCTATGCCTCCCAATGGGCCTGTTTTTCTACCCAGCCATTCAAATGTGAAAGCCAGAGAAACTCATACACGGCTGTTTGTGTTAATGGTGAAGTTGGGTTTATAGCACTTTAATCAGCAGCATTAATAATGTTACCTAAGCTTAATGATACCAATTATAACCATGGTAAACATCGCCAAGCGGTTTATAAACAGTGATGTTAAAGACGAACTTCCTGCGTTGGGTCAATGTGGTTGTTAAAAAACACAAGCAGAAGGTTCATGTTTTGAAGATTCCCATATTTTCACTCCTACTCTGAACCAAGAGCTCCACATGAGGGCAAACCCTTGCATGGGCATAGTCCCACCCTTTCCTTCTCACTGGTGTGGTCATTTCCCAAGGACAGACCTGAATCTGAGATTTTTGGTCACTATGACAGTAGTCAGACACCATCTCCCTGGAATAAGGAGATTGTGGGATAATTATTCTGTCCCAGGCAATATTGGTCCATATCTTAAGCAAGTTCTGAGAAGTCCAGAGGACAGCCAAGGAGATTTTTTAAAGGACAGATAATTTGTCACAGCTCTAACCTGAAAAAAAGACTGGGGTCAGGGTGAACAAGCATGGCTTCTCTCTGGGGAAGGGAGTGGGGGTCTTACAGGATAATGGGAGCCAACTTCCTTCTTGGAGGAAGGAGCATGTATTAGTTAAACATGCTTCTTGAGGGATTCACCTTAGAGGATGAGGAAGACAGGGACACAGGGAAGGATTCCTAAGGTTGTGAAACCACCTGTTCCCAAGGGGCTTGACCTTGTCCTTATACCAAAGATAGGCAACCTTTTTGCTTCTGAAGGAGACAGAAAGATGGGTGTATGGGTGTGGGCAAGGAATGCTGATCAAACAGAATCTGTTCTGGCATAAGAGCCTGTGAAAATGTACATGTGTCCAGAGATACCAACTCTTTCTAAAAATAGCAGAACTTCCCTGCCTTTTTCATGGCAGCCATAAGAAATAACAATCTTTATGGAGCATACAGGGGTGTCCAACCTTTTGGCATCTCTGCACCATATTGGAAGAAGAATTGTCTTGGGGTGCACGTTGAATACACAAACACTAATAAAAGTCAATGAGCATCAACCCACGAATGGATTAATAAATTGTGGTACATGTCCTTACTGTTGAATTCGAAGTGTTCTTTCTATATTTTGGATATCAGTCCTTCATCAGAAATGTCTTCTGCAAATATTTTCTCCTAGTCCCTGCTTGTCTGTTTAGTCTTCTGTAGTGTCTTTCACTGAGAAGAAATGTTCAATTTTAATGAAGCCCAGCTTATTAATTATTTCTTTGAAAGATCATGATTATGGTATTGTATCTAAAAATCAATTGCTAAACTGAAGGTCACCTAGATTTTTTCCTATGATATCCTCTATGAGTTTTATAATTTTGTGTCTTATGATCTATCAGGAGTTAATTTTTGTGAAGGATGTAAGGTCTGTGTGTAGACTTGTTTTTTGCCCATGTGGATGTTCAGTTGTTTCAGCACCATTTTTGTTGAAAAGACTTTTTTTTTTTTTCTTGCAGTTTTTTGGCCAGGGCTGGGTTTGAACACACCTCCTCCAGTATATGGGGCTAGTTAGCACCCTACTCCTTTGAGTCACAGGCACTACCCTGTTGAAAAGATTTTCTTTGCTCAACTGTACTGTCTTTTGTTCTCTGTCAAAGATCACTCACTATATTTAGTGGACTTGTTTCTGTCTTTCTATTCTGTTCCATTGAAATATTTTTCTATTTTTTCACCAGTACCACTCTGTCTTGATTACTGTAGCTTTAGTAAGTGGATAATGCCAGTCTATTTGTATAACTTTTTGTATAACTTTGTTATCCCTTTTCAATATTGTGATGGTTATTCTCCATACAAACTTTAAAATCTATTTGCCAATATCTACAAAATGACATGCTGGGATTTTCTTCAAGGTTACTGTCAACCTATGGATGAGTTGAGAAGAACTGACAATATTCAGTTTGTGTGTCCATGAATATGAAGTATCTCTGCATTTATTTAGGTCTTTGATTTCCTTCACCAGAGTTTTGTAGTTGTTCTCAGACCTTGTACATATTTTCTTAGACTTATACTATTTAGGGGGGACCTCCTGGAAGTAGCATTGTGCTTTAAATTTTAAAGTTTACTTGTTCATTTCTGCTATAAAGCAAATCAATGGGCTTTTGTTTATTAAACTTGTATCTTGCAACCTTGCTATAATGGCTTCTTAGTTCTAAGAGATTTTTGTTGTTATTGATTCTTTATAATTATTCTACATATATAAGCATATCAGTTGCAAATGTAGGATTTTATCTCTTTATTCACATCAGTATATATTTCACTTCCTTTTCTTTGATTATCGCATTAGCTATGACTTTCAGTATGTTATTGAAAAGGAGTAGTGAGCGGAGACATTATTGTCTTGGTTTTGAGCTGCGAAAGTTTCTAGTTTATTATCATTAAGTTTGATATTTGTTGTAGGTTTTGGAGATAGTCCTTATTACGCTGAGGAAGTCCTCATTTTATTCCTAATATACAAAGAATTTTAATCATAAGTGGGTGTTGGGTTTTGCCAAATGTATTTTCTATATCTACTGACATGCAATATTTTTTCTTTAGCCTATTGACAAGATTGATTCCATTAATTAATTTTCAAATGTAGAATCAGTCCTACATAACTGGGATAAATCCCATTTGAATGTGGTATAGAATTATTTTTATACATTGTTAGATTCTACTTCCTAATTTTACAGGGGGTGTTCATCAATGTTGTGAAAATTATTGATCTCTATTGATATTTAAAAATTAATATCTTTCTTTTTGATAATAAGGTCATGCCAACCACATAGAATAACTTAGAAAATAATCGCTTTGCTCTGTCTTCTGAAAGAAATTGTAAAATAAAAAAAGTAACAGTTCCTTTTTATTTTGTGTCTTATATTGTCATTGCAAGAGTTTCCTTTCCAATAAACCACTTTTAAAGGTTGAAACTACAGAATCACAAAGTGTACACTTGCTACACTTTAAGTTTGGAGCATTTTTGATTGCTCCAAATCTTGCTGAGAGTTTCCTTATTTAAAGAGGGTCAGTCAGTGTCTATAAATACTTTGCACATATTTTGAATTGTATATAAAACCAGCACATTGTACCCTATGATTGCATTAGTGTACACAGCTATGATTTCATTAAAAAAAATACTTTGCACACATGTAAAGCTTTTGCTGAATTCTTTTACTATGTAGAGAAGGAAAAGCGTTGATTTTTCCATGCCATGGTAGCCCTAAAAAGAATTCTCTGATACTAAAACAATGTCCCGTATGTATTATGTTGGTCTTAGCTTTAATCTTAAATATGAAACGATCAATAATATGTAAGAAATGTCAATAATATATATTAACCAATCAATAATGATCTATTAGATGTGTGTGTATATATGTTCTATCTATCTATCTATCTACCTATCTATCTATCTATCTATCTATCTATCTATCTATCTATCTGCACATATACACCCAAACTTACCTACTGTGGCCACTCACGAAGCACAGTAGCCCCAATCATCTTCCCAGGGTTGCTCTCCCTATTGAGAATTACTAGTGATGGATGGGAAGTTTCAGTTAATCAAGACAAATACATTTTACAGATCTTTGTACACCATTGTGCCTATTGATAACAATATTATATACTTAAAATATTTTGTTAAGAGGAGTGCCGGTGTTGTCCATAGCTCAGTGGGTAGGGTGCCGGCCACATACACTGAGGCTGGCAGGTTCTAACCTGGCCCGGGCCAGCTAAAACAGTAATGATAACAGTAACAACAACAACAACAAAAGAGTCAGGTGTTGTAGTGGGAGCCTGTAGTCCCAGCTACTTGGGAGGCTGAGGTGAGAGAATCACTAACAATCCCCAGGGTTTAAGGCTGGCATCACAGTTCACAGCACTATACCTAACGGAACAGCTTGAGCCTCTCTCTAACAAAAAAAAAAAAGAGAGGAGTGCAGATCTCATGTCGTGTTCTTACCACAAAAAAATGTGTATTTTTAGAGAAGTAGCTAACAAAGCCTTTAGAGGGGGCTGTATACTAACTTCTAAATATTAAGATGAATGGTTTAGTTTCCTTAGATATTAAATCATGGTAAAGTGTCAAGAACATTAATATTATTTCTGGGTAAAAACAATTGCATCATAAACATAAACAAATCAAAACATCAGTCACACATAGGTCTCCAACTTTATTCTCAGCTACCCACCCATTGATTTTAGGTCTAAGTCTTGGTCCACGCTGACACATTCCCAAATCCATCATTTGGAATTGAAACCTCCCACCGACTCTCAGTAGCCCTTCCACTTAGCGAATTTCTTGACTGTGGCTGGAAGTGTGTTCACTCTCATGCCATTCCCTGCAGGCTGCATTGCCCAGCTGACTTCAGTCTGGCTTAGAGGTAAAGATTCCTTCTGTTTAGTAAGGGCTTTCTAGTGTCTTGTTTTTACTTTTTTTTTTTTTTAGAGACAGAGTCTCACCTTGTTGCGCTTGGTAGAGTGGCATGGCTTCATGGCTCACAGCAACCTCCAGCTCCTGGGCTTAGGCGATTCTCTTGTCTCAGCCTCCTGAGTAACTGGGACGACAGGCACCAGCCACAACGCCCGGCTATTTTTTTGTTGCAATTCAGCCAGGGCTGGGTGTGAACCCACCACCCTTGGTGGGGCCAAGGGGGCTGGCGCCCTTCCCACTGAACCACAGACACCACCCTTTACTTTTGTTTTGACTATATTGTAACGAATATACATGCAGTGCATCTGCTTCTTCAGTGTCATTTTCAAGGCAATGTGGATGACGATTTTGTTTTAGACTGAAAGTATAAACTTTATAGCTTGCACAATGATTTGAGAATGAAGTATTTTTTCCCATGAAATAATATTTTTTCTTATAAAAGTACACAGCCATATAACTTTGACAACTAGTTCTAATATACATTAGGAACACATATGTAAATGGATGGAAAGTTTAATTTATGCTGTGCTACCACATGATATGTTATTTCCATATCTATCTCATTTATTCATGCAATAAGTCTATAGGGATATAATGTAACTTAACTTGTTATAAAGTTTGCAAAATAGCTGCAAACCAAATCCAGGGCTGTCTGAGTTAAAGCATAGACCATTGCTATTGGGTAAAACTGTTCACTTTCAAAGAAAATATTTAACACAACAGTGACAGAATATGAATGTTCAATATGTATAATATGGAAATTTGCCTTTCCTTTTTCTCTATTTTTCCTCGCTACATTGGAAAATACCCTTGCAGTGTTTTAAGATTAATGTTTCTTTCCTTCAAGGATGGAGAGTAGAGAAAAATAATTTTTGCTTTTATTAATGATTTGAGCTCTGGATTTAGTAAGTTTAAACATACAATATAAAATTTAAAGAAGAAGAAGAGGGTATATTTGGGGATGAGGATGAGCCAGAGGTAGAATCACATGAAACCAGAAGAAAAAAGAAAAGTAAGTTAATGAGGTATAGAAGGAAGGTTGAGAAGGGATGGTGGGGAAGATTTCCAAAGAAGGGGAGTTGGTTGGTTGAGTCCCTAGAATAGTTCTCAGAAAGAAAACAATTTAGATCCATAAGGAGGTTCAACAGCAAGTTGTTTTCACCTGGTAAAGGCAGAAGTACAATTTCAGTGAACTAGGTTAACTATTTTGTTCCTTATCAAAGTATAATCTATAGAGACCGTGGTCAGCCAGACATCAGGCAGGGTGCCATTTTGATTCACTAAGTGATGGCATCATCTTGCTGCAAAAAAGTGCAAAAGACCAAGATTCCCCTCTAAGATGCATGCATCATAGAGCTGGACAGCAAAACTCATGGAGGATCAGGGGCTTGCTGGATTACTGAAATTCCTAGAGGACTGAAGCATGTCAAAAGGATGAGAGACATTTTTGCATGTTGCACCTCCTGCCATTAAGAAAGAGGCCCCAATCTTGATGTACTGTTTGGATTTTGGTGACAGCATTACCTATTAGGAAACTTGGGTATCAGTTTTAAGTGGCATGTAGAGAAACAATGGCCCTTGTAGACAATCATCTCTCCCCCCCTTGGGTCACAGGGCACAGTGAATCAAGTGGAAGGAAAATATCCACTTCCAAGTTCATGCAGACTGTAAGATGGATTAATTTCCTTGCACTTGAAAGGCTGAGGCCCCTGTTTCTTGCTAGCTGGAGCCTGGCGGCCACCTTGAGCTTCTGAAGGCTGCCTGTAGTTCTGAGTGGTCACCTGCAATTCTTGCCACATGACTACTAATACCCTATCAACAAGCAAGGAGGCTGTCTGCAGCAAGACAGCCTGCAAGACAGAGAGACGTCCTGTGACATCCTCTGACATCCTCATGGGAGGGGCATCCTTTGACAGTTGCCAAACTCTATTGGTGAGAAGCAAGTCACAGGTCCCATGGACATTCAAGGGGAAAGAATTACACAAGGCATGAGCACCCACAAGTGGAGACCATGGAGGCATCTTGGGGTCAGCCTGCTGCAGGTAAACTTGGGCTTACATGAAAAGATCCAGAAGATTAAAATGCACACCTTGGTAGCCCAGGCTTTATATCACACAGCTCTGACGTACCAGGGGCTCTTCCTCAGCTCAGGAAGATCAACTAATGGAGAAAGAAAGCGTTTGTAGCCTCTGACCTCCAGGTGACACACTTCTGAGCGTCAGTAACTCGCTGTGATGTCACCTGCTTGTGCCAACAGAGGTCAGAACAAGAGGTCAGAGGCACACATGTAAGGTGGAAGAGAGGGGTTTGGAGCTCACTGTAGTGAGGTCCATTGGGCTAAGAAACAGCTTCTAGAAAGGTAGAATAGCTAATGTGGAGCTCAGGACACCATTCTGTGTGTTTGAGAATCTCTCTCCAGAATAAAGAACATCCACTGAGCCAGCGCCCCATGTGTGGTGCTGAGACTCAGATGTCCAGAGCACACGGGTTTCAGAGCAGCAGGTGAGAGCAGGTGACTGCCCCTCCCACCATCACGCGGAAGTCGTGCCCTTGGATAATCATCTGTGTTTTCCTTCGCACAGCATTAGGGTCTCCTGGACTAGAGGTAATGGTTTACCAGAAATAACTGTTCCTGGAAGGGTTGCAGAAAGGGTTCCAGGTGTCTTGAAGTTGAAGCGACACCTGGTTGCTTTGGTTTTCTCATCCTAATGTATCTCAGGCAGAGAAAGGAGAAACCGCATGAGGGAGGCAATTGACTCATTGCCGTGAGGCATCAAGGCTGTTTTTGCACTATGAAGACAGTGGTAAATATTGTAGCATTCAAAGGAGTAATACAGCTATCTTTGTTGCTTCTGCGCTCAGGTATAGCAATGACTGCACAGTTATAGTCCAACAAGAGGAATTGTGGACTCAGATTATTTGGGAAGGTTTGTTTGAGTCAACTCAACAGACAAGCAGCCCAGACCAGCCAAGGGCTCTGTTGTCCTTTACACAAGTGACACACGAACCCCTCTCTTCCACCTTACATGGTTGCCCCTCACCTCTTTTCTCTTCCACCTTACATGGTTGCCTCTCACCTCTTTTCTCTTCCACCTTACATGGTGTGTCTCTCACCTCTTTTCTCTTCCACCTTACATGGTTGCCTCTCACCTCTTTTCTCTTCCACCTTACATGGTTGCCTCTCACCTCTTTTCTCTTCCACCTTACATGGTTGCCTCTCACCTCTTTTCTTTTCCACCTTACATGGTTGCCTCTCACCTCTTTTCTCTTCCACCTTACATGGTTTGCCTCTCACCTCTTTTCCATCTTACACGGGTGCCCCTCACCTCTTTTCTCTTCCACCTTACATGGTGTGCCTCTCACCTCTTTTCTCTTCCACCTTACATGGTGTGCCCCTCACCTCTTTTCTCTTCCACCTTACATGGTGTGTCTCTCACCTCTTTTCTCTTCCACCTTACATGGTTGCCTCTCACCTCTTTTCTTTTCCACCTTACATGGTTGCCTCTCACCTCTTTTCCATCTTACATGGGTGCCCCTCACCTCTTTTCTCTTCCACCTTACATGGTGTGTCTCTCACCTCTTTTCTCTTCCACCTTACATGGTGTGTCCCTCACCTCTTTTCTCTTCCACCTTACATGGTGTGCCTCTCACCTCTTTTCTGTTGGCACCTGCAGGTAACGTCATGATAAGAAGTATGTGAGCTGGAGGTCAGAAGTCAACCCTATGGAGAAATCTTTTAACCATGAGCTTGGGGGGAAATGGATATTTCCCTATGTCCTCTCAAGACAGATAGTTATGAGACGTATCACCTATACCTCTTTGGGAGATCCCATGAAATGGAGAAACCCATTGCCAATAGCTGTGAAAAATAAAAATGCATCTTTATATTTGCTTTGCCTTCTACCCTGTGTTTTATTTTCCCCCAGTTCCTGGATCATGCTCGGTAAAATAATTGTGCTTACCCTTTTGCTTGAGTTCTGAGAATGAAAGTTGAGCTACTGCAAATTATGAAATACTCTCACACCAAGCCTACTGATTCCAGGAGATCTGAAATTTTACAACACTCAGCGATCCGGAACTCTGAGGTATTTACTCAGAGATGTAGAGACAGGCCCCCACTCAAACTACACATCACACTTTGCTAACTAGGCACTAAAGTCACTCTCCTTGTCCCGAGTCTCACAAGTGTCCTCCCTAATGTGTTAATTTGCCTCTGAGGAAGAACAAAACCCATCACATCCCACTTTGTGCTCTCTGCTCCTGTTTGTAGTACAGTGTTCTAATTATACAGTGACAACTCCTTGTGCTTGAATGGGATGGAATGAAATGGCAGCAAGTAGCCAAAATGCCAATTTGTGTGTTTACTAATTTCCTTTATAATTACCCTTTGTGTGTTTTTATCCTTATTTTATTTTATTTCACATAATTTCATTTTATTCTGTTTTTAGAGATAGGGTCTTGCTCTGTTGTCCAGGCTGCAGAGCAGTGGTACAATCATAACCTTCAAGTCCTGGGCACAAGCAATCCAGCCACCTCAGCCTCTCAAGCAGCTGGGGTGACAGGAGGGAGGCACCAAGCCTGGCTTTCCTCATGTTTTAAAGTTACATTGCAGTGTATAGATAACTTCATAATATGGCTAATATTGTAAATGAAGGAAATAACTTTTATCTGCCAATGACATCTTCAACGATTCCTTATCATTCACTTATCTTAAAATCATGTTATGTTTTCCCCTTTGAAAGCACTAGTTTTATATTTGCTCGTGCAAAATATACCTGTTTGGAAAAAATTATAAAACAATGAAGATAGTAAAAGAAAAAAAAGCAGTCTGTCTTAGAGATATCTCTTTGAATGTATATTTAGCTTTGCAATTGTGTTATTATTACAACTCCACAATTATTATGATTTGCTGCTCACTGAGAATAATGAATTTCTTCCATGATCATAACATTCTAGAAGATTCTTGGATCATTATTGCTATAGGTAATAAAAGGCCAGATTTGAGTAGAATGGATTTGGTTTGGCACCCTTCCATCTTATTTTCAGTATACCTTCTTCCAGTCTGACAGATGTCAACCCCTGGCTTATTGACTTCTGGCAAGTTTGGAGATTTATAGACCTTTGTGATTTGGGTCCTATGTCCTGTCAGTTTATTCCCAAAGAAAACATCCTCATTATCCCCTCTGGCCAGGATTCTGTGAATTCTCATCTTTAAATGCACTTTGCATTCTTCATGGTGCTTCTCTACCCTTCACAAGATACACCACACCATGGCAAGGCTACTGTCAGAGCAGCTATCTCCTCTGCCCTCACAGGCAGTAGTAGCTGTTCCTCATTTCGTTTCTTCCTGAGATCCACTTCCCTAGGCTTTCCACACATCGTAGCACCTTATAGTGAATCACACTCTTCTTACAACCACTGTCTTCTCTTTTGCCTGAATTTTACTACTGGTACTGACTTTATAATCTGTGGGGTTTTCTGGCCGGGGTATCCAACTTTCAGCCTGAGGATTGCATGTGTATTATTTGAGGACTGTTTGTTTGACTGTGGTGTTGGATATCATGAAAATTATGCACATACCTTTTCTTTTGCTTATCAACTTTCATTAGTGTTTGTGTATTTAACGTGTGGTCCAAGACAATTCTTTCAATGTGTGACAGAAAAGATAAAAGGTTGGACACCCCTCAAAGGCATCAGCAGGCCCCTGTGTATATATATATATATACACACAAACACACACACACATATCTATCTAATATATATAATAATATACATATTATATATATATATATATACATATATATTTTGGGACAGAGTCTCATTCTGTCACCCTGGGTAGAGTGTTGTGGCCTCAGCCTAGCTCACAATAACCTCAAACTCTTGGGCTCAAGCGATACTCCTGCCCCAGCCTCCTGAGTAGCTGAGACTACAGGTGCCTGCCTCCATGCCTGGATAGTTTTTCTATCTTTTATAGAGACAGAGTCTCACTCTTGTGCAAGCTAGTCTTGAACTCCCAAGGTCAAGCAATCTTTCTTCCTCAGCCTCTGTGAGTGCTGGGTTTACAGGCATGAGCCACCATAGCCAGCCAAGACATTTATATTTTAATAGCTTGCTCCCAAGTATAGAAGCCTGTTCAACTCACAAAGTAAACTTCAGATGGCTGAATGTAGGGTCTGTAATAGGTAAATATTTTCAAGTGAGATTATATGTGTGTTTGTATGTCTCCTTGTCTGCCATATTTATCTACTTATCATCTGTTCACCACCCATTCTAAATAGATCTGATACTAATGCCAGAGGAGAGACATTATCAGAATATTTTACTGAACAAAATAATGAGAAAAAAAAATCGGGTACAAGTCATGTCATAGGCTGTGAGGCTATTACTATGCAGAAAATGTAATAGACCAGAGGTGATATAGCTTTAGTTTTCCTTATATGTGATCTTGTTATTTTCTTTCTTTGTAGATTTCAGGTTAATACGAGGCTACATACAATTAGGTTACATTATTTGCATTTGTAAGGTAAAGTCCAAGTTGTAGTTGGGCCGTTCACCCAGGAGGTGTGCCATGTACTCCTCATTGTTCCCCTGCTGGGTAGGATGCTTCTGATTCCATTCTTCTTCTCCCTTTCTTAAAAGTAATTTGATGGAGATTTTGTGTCTTTGGTGACAATCTGGATGGTTTTGTTATTTTCACTGCACAGTTTTCTGTCCTCTTGTTCCCTTCATTGAACTGGGCTCATGTCTATTAGATTGAAATAAAATAAAAACAAATCAGATTTTCAAGCACAACCTGAAGGTAGACTGTTTAGTTCTTTCTTTTTTTTTGTAATTGTTGGGGATTCATTGAGGGTACAAAGAAGCCGGTTACAATGATTGCTTGTGTTACATAAAGACCTTCTTATATTAGTGTTCTGCCCCCTAAAGTGAACCAACCCTTGACCTCCCCCCATCCCCTTCTCTCCTTCCATCCCTCTGTTCTCCTCATTCCCCACCCCCCACCATGTGCCAGGTCATTAATAGTCCTCATATCAGAATTGAGTACATAGGATTCTTGTTTCTCCATTCTTGTGATGCTTTGCTAAAAATAATGTGTTCCACTTCCATCCAGGTTAATACAAAAGAGGTAAAGTCTCCATCTTTTTTTTTTTTTTGATTTATAAAGAAAAGGGGTTTATTTAGCTAACAGTTCTGCATTCTGGGATGTTCAAGATTGGGTGGTCATCTGGTGGCTTCTGGTGAGGGCCTTGTGCTACATCAAAACATGGCAGAGAAATGGAAGGGAAACCAGACA
>CAUYON010059567.1:0-15086 GCA_963573935.1 Arctocebus calabarensis | reverse complement strand
ATTATTCTTAGTAAAGCATCTCAAGAATGGAGAAGCATGAATCCCATGTACTCAAGTTTGATATGAGGACAATTAATGACAATTATTGACACGGTGGGGGTGAAGGAAGGGGAGAGCAGAGAGAGGAAGAATGAGGGAGGGATGGGGAATGGAAGAGCAGAGAGAGGGAAGGAGTAAGGGGGGTGGGGTCTTGGGGTCTTGGTGTGTGCCACACCTTTTGGGGGCAAAACACGATTGTAAGAGGGTCTTTTCCTAACAAATGCAACCAGTGTAACATGGTTTCTTGTACCCACAATGAATCCCCAACAATAAAAAAAAAAAAAAAGTATGAGCACATAAAAAAAAAAAAAGAATGAATAAAGAAAAATCTCAGTGCAAATTCTAAGTAAGAAAACTTGCTTGGTCACTCTCACCTACCTGCCACTTCTCTGAATTTCCATTATACTTATTTTCCTTAATACATATTGGCAAGTTATCAGCCACTGCCTTTTACTGTTAATTTGCAATTTTAAATACCTAGTCTTTCCCCAACCATACCTAGAGGGAAATAGCTAAGCTGTATTCTTGTTTTTGGTCCCTCTTTCCCCAGCACAGGCTTACTTACTAGTACTCTCTACTACCTTGCGTATTGCCTCAGTGATATATATAACAGGTTTCTAAAAGGGTTAAAGCTCTTGCTTTGTGTTTTTTTCCAACAATATAATCTAACACAGCCACCCAGATAGGCAAACCAAAGAGCCAACAAAGGTAAAAATGTCCATATTAAGAAAGCAATCTTTATGTATATTATTTCTATATTTGAACTATGAAACTATGAATGCGACCAATGCAGACTACTGTATAAAACGAAAACCAAATTCCCTCAGGAAAAAAATAGAATTTTGGTTCACCTATTTGCTGAGCTTCCTACAGTATGACTTGAAGGCTCTCTAATAGGGACCCTGAACTGACAAGATAAGTAGATTTCGTAGCCTTTTAAACTAGCAACTTAGTAATTGTTTCAAGGGCTAGCAATGAATCAGGATAGATAGACAAATTGAAATCTTGCAAAAAGTGGCAAGGAGAGGGGGTCAGAGGAGGATGAAGATCTGTGTATGCACTGTTCCCCCACAGGCTACAGAATAATGCTGAGCATTTTATTGAAGCAATTTTACTTTAGTCACAAAAGTCCTACTGTACAAAAATAACTTGTTTTATAAATTAGCTGTCAAGTCCTTGGAGAAGCCAACCATGAACAATTTGTTCTTGGTTATATTTCCATTATTGTCACTATTTAATCCATAGTTTAATGATTAATGGTTTTCTAAGAAAACTTGTTTGAAGTATAAAAAATGAAATCCGTTAAACCGAGTAAGACCCTACAAGATTCATTCCTCTTGGGCTCTCATCAGTACTGAAACATACATGGCATAATTAATGGTCCAGGAGATGAAACAGGACTCCTGTTCTGTCATGTCTCTTCTATTTAAGTCTTCAAACATGAAAAATAATGAGTAAAGGTGTCAAACAAATTGCTTTATATGCCAAGAAGAAGAATAATCTCATTAAAATAATTAGAATTTTGTCTCAAATTATTAGACACTCTGTTTCATTGGAAGAAAATCCAGACTGGGTGATCCCATGATGTATGTGGGCATTATTTAAGACACTGCCATTAGAAATGTTTGAAAAGATATGCTTTCTGAAACTTGATAAAAATCCTCAAGACGTGCTTCCCTCAGAAGCTCATAACCTGTTTGGAGGCAAAAAGTCTTCCAAATGTTTATACTTACAGACAAAACTGTTTATTCTTTTAGTTCAGTTGAGTCTCCTAGACGTCAGGGGGAATAAAAAAGAGTACAGAATACAAAACTATTCTTCCTGAGCCTATGCTCACAGATTTGTAGTAATGATGTTTGCATGTTACTAGAAAGGGCTACAGAAAATGATAATAATTATTCAGGGATGGAACAGTGGCCATTAAGTTTTCCATTATGACATAAATATGAGTTAAGAATACTGACAGTAACTCAAGCAACTTCTGTCCTAGAACTGTTAGCATGTAAACCATTGTTGTAATCCAATCTGATTTAATGTTATAAGCTATTTTTGGAATACCAACAATGAGAAAGGCATTTTGAAAATATCATGAGGAATAGGAAAATAATTATTATAGAATTCATGTTTTCAAAGACCTTGAAGTCTAGTGGGGAATAAACCATGAATAGAAATAACTATGATAATTAAGAAAAATTTTTCAAAGAAAAATTTGAAGTGCTGTGGGAAACACTAGGGAGGAAGTGATTAGCTACAACTAAGAGAACAAGTGAAGCTTTTATAGAAAAAGATGGCAAGAGAGAGACATCTATAATTCTCCTAAGATGCGGAGGTTTGGGACAGCCTCAGTTAAAAGGTGCATCTCAGGAAGTATTGGGGATTATACTAACAAAGGAGAAAACGAACTACGAAGAGAGCCTAGAATTACACTGTATAGTAATTATACTGCAACCCTGGGAGCTCCTGTTTTTGGTTCTCTAGCAACACACTTGGCACACAGTAGGCACTCAGTATATTTTGGAGGAATGTGGCCAAGCCCAAGGGCCTCAAGAAGGAAGACTATCCCAACTACGATGATTACTGCAGTGCAAAATTCTACCTGGTGGATGTCCAGGGCTTTAATTGTGAAAGTGAAGGCTATATCTCATTTTATATGCAGTTAAATATAATGCCTGATAATTATGATGAGAAAGCAGCAAAAATGGCAAAAGTGCTTATTCTTTTACCTTCAACAGAAATTAACTTGTTTTTGTTTTGCTGTTACAAAAATGTTAATTTGTTAGTGTTGATCTTTCCATGTACTCGTGTATGATTTTACATGTTTTCATTGGTTTTAACAATAAATTGTAAGTATTATTTATTTCATGCCAAAAGATGAGGAAAACAAAGAATATTACACTCAAATCAAATAGTACTTCAATTAGCACACACAAATAACACTCCAATTAACAAATTCCATGGGAAGACGATAACTAAGTCAAAACCAATGTAGTGAAAAACACTGTACCTATCTCCTCCTGCATCCGTTTTCCCTATTTCCTAGCCCCCGTCTCCCACATAGAGGCTCTGATTCGTCATACCCTATCGTAAAGTAGAGAAAGACTATTCGCTAAGCAGGTCCAATTCATACTGAAAAGAACACAAAATATTTTCATTTCTAGAGCTAACTGGAATTTTTTTTTATTCCTAATAAGGAAAGGCATTTTCTCAGTTTAAAGAACCCCTGAATTCTTAGGTTGTCTGCTGAGTCTTCTAACCTGGCTCTAAAGTGGTCCCAAACACTAGCCCATCTGGTGCCCCTTCTTGGAGAGGCGAGGGAAAGCCCAGCCCCACAAGAGGACATGCAACATAATCATCATAAAGTAGGGAGGATTCAGATGCTATTTACCTACCACCCAATGAATCTGTGTAGTGAAAAATCTTGCTGAACTGAATATGGCATCCTTGTTTGTAGGACAAACCAATTTAATTCTTTTTTTTTTTTTTTTGCGGTTTTTGGCTGGGGCTGGGTTCGAACCTGCCACCTCCAGCATATGGGGCCGGCACCCTACTCCTTTGAGCCACAGGCACTGCCCACCAATTTAATTCTTATGGGATGACATGGAGAGGAAGGCTCAAAGCACAATCTTTATGAGACAGACTGGCTCCTTACTCTTCTGGGATGCTGGCTAAAGCTGCTGGTAACATTAGGGAATAAAAGAGCATATGTTACATCTTTCGAAGTGAGCCTACATCACCCCAGCAAAGGGCTGTCTGCCAGCATGTCTCTTCCCTCTAAGCTTGTCCTCAATGGATTTTCTTTTCCCAAGTATAAACCAAGCTTCAGCCTTCACCTCTTTTAACCTTAATTGCTTAAGTATTTGCTTAAGACTAAGTTTTTTTTTTTTTGCTATTTACAATTTCTCTTGTGTACTTTTACTTATCTGAAATGCATCCTGCTTCTCAGATTATTTCTGACTATATTTATGAAGTCTCTACCAAATAATTACGTTGCTGGAATGCATTAATTTCATTAATGGAGATATTACTGCACCCAGTAAATAATGCTGATGATAATAAGCTTTTAAAATCAACTTTTAGAACCACTTTTTAGACTTCTGTTAATCTATGCTTCTACAAAAGGATTTGAGATGGCTTAAAACCCAAAAACCAAAACCCATTAACATTGCATATAAAATCAAAATCAAATATTAATAATAACAAAGAAATGGCACCAGAAAACCCAGACTGAGAAAAACTGCCTCATTTGAACACAATTCTGGTAGCTGCTGTTGCTCAATCAAAGGAACCTAATAGGTCATTTGGGGTGATAAATGCTATTCCTGTGCTGAGATCAAAGAGGAATTTATCACATGACTCTTTCTTTGCAATGCACCAGCTTTCATAAACCACAAAGGCTTCCTTCAGGACCAGCTTCTTGAGCACATGACCTACACAGTACACAGCCCTTAACCTTAAAAGAGCCTCACAATTGGTTCAATGCTCTGCTATTGCTGTCTTGAAATTACTAATCATTCTTTAAACAAGGATTCCCACAACTTCATTTCATAACTGGCACTGCAAATTAAGGTAGCTGGTCTTGACATCTTTGATGCAGCTAGTTCTTAGATCAGCCCCTGAATTTATTTTAGGATGTTTTTTCCTTTAGCAGTATAAAGTTTAGTAGTTGTAGGACTTATCTTTTGTTTTTCTGAGTATTAAAAATAATCCACCATATTTACAGAGACTTTTACCCCTCCCTACACCCAACTATAAATCTTATTAACATTAAACTTAAGCAATAATAGATAGGGGAAAAGAGAAAATGCCATTATTTTTCTCTCCTCCTATGTTTCTGGGCAAGACACCTTTCATCAGAAATAACATTTATTATGATGATGTTTAGATATATTTAGATGTCATAACTGTAAAATCCGTAAATAGATTTCTGGTTTAACATCAATTGCCCAGTTAGATGAAGTCTGACTTCATCTAACTAAAGAATTTGATCTATGAACTGTCTTCTGTAACTTTCCCCCTTGATCTTATTAAGAAATAAATTTTCAAATCCTCAGAGAGCATTTTGTACCATCCTCCATGTTCACTCTACCTTCAGACCTTTTATAATTATGCCTTCCTCTACCTGAAGGATGCAGTTCTAGCCTGTTCTTCACTAATTTTTGAGCGTAATTGAAAGACATCTTTCCCATACGTAACTCACCTCATAAAAACACTTGGCAACCGCCATCCATGTGATTGATGGAAACTGTGTCTGCCTGTTTTCAGCATTAGAGGCTTCCAGCTGCACATCAGGTACACCAGCACCAGGGCTGCTGCTGGAATGTGCTTGCCAGGGCCATGACTTCAGCATCTCTGCCCTTACTTTAAACAGCTAAAATTTTCTAAGCACTATGCTAGGCACAAGAAATAGCACTATGCTCGGCACAGCATGAGCAGGATACCCTAAGTCTGCAACTTGGAATGTCACGGGCAATTAGACAAGTAAATGGATCATTACCACACCACGTACACCATGACACTGTAGAGTCACAAAGGAAGCAATCAGGGAAGTTTAGCTCAAAAATGTGACATTAAACCTGATTTTTAAATATTTAGCTTTATTATCATCAGGATTTTTCTTAATAGATGCAACTTTGTATACAAGGCTAGAGGTGAATTTACTGTGAATGAATGAAGCTTTAAGTATAGGGTCCTTTACTTGCCTGGGCCCTTCCCAAGACCTTTTATCTAATCTTATATTCATAATTTTGCAGGACAAAATTATAAGAGGGACTTTACCTAACAAATACAATCAGTGTAAACTGGTTCTCTGTACCCTCAATGAATTCTCAACAATTAAAAAAAAAAGTGTTCCTTCTTTTAAAGGGGGTCCCCTCAAACTGTTAAAGACTCACAACCCATAGAACCTGGATCTCCTTCACAATGGGTCCTGACTTTTGACCTCCATACACAGAGTCCCTTTCAAAGTGACAGACGCACACAGCTGCATGCTGTTAGAAATGTTAGTTCCAGTTTATACCTCATGGGCTCATAGATATAATAGGACCAATCTAAAAGGCTGCAAACTTTATCTTATTCAGCCTAACTTTTTCAGGTTAAACTCTTACTGAGCTCAAAGTCATATTGCTAATTCCTGCTTCCTCCCACTAAAAGCATAAAGACAAGAGCAGGTGAGCATATGCATGCATTTTGGTGTTGATTCTAGAACCAAAGAGAGGGAAAGGATAAAAAGAAAAAATGTACTAAGAAGAAAAAGTCACTTTAATCCAGCTTTTTTCTGGAACTATCACCACACCACAGCCTGCATGAGCTTTCTAGACAACCTCCTGAGGGGAAGAAAACAGAAGTTGCCTATTTTTCTCTAGAATATTACCTTCTAACATGACAGATTTCCTTTATAACAATGACAGTGAACATCAAGATTGCTGGATGGGTGAAACTGTGTTTTCAAGGATGTGGTGTTTAAGATGATTTTTAATCACAGGAGTAAGTATAAATCCACCATAAAAATTGAGTTTTATGCCTCATTTTTAGTAAGTGCATCTGCTTGATTTAACAATAAAGTCATCTACTTCTGACATAATTTTTCTTTTAAAAAATTACTTAGCAACAATAAAAATAACAAAATCTGAACAGGAACAGTGAATTCTTAGACTATTAAGCACACCTTTATTTTATGAAAACGCCTGTGACTAAAGGTGTGTTTAACAGGGTTTTATATTCTTTTGCTACCAAACGTTAACATTTCTACAGATAAAGTACAGTGATTAGGAAGTGCAAGCTAAAAAAACCTCATTTCACATGATGCCATTTCCAGCAAAATTTATTTCGACTTATTCGGGATAGAAATGCAAATAAATCTTGAGCACATAAACACTAAAGAAGATTGCTATGAGATTTAAACATATTTATTATAACACAAAGGAAAATGAATTAAAAAATATATTAGCACACTGGCTTAGAAAAAGAGACATTAAAAGCATATAAATCATCTAATAAGCACTAATATGTCACACTGTTTCAAATCAAAAGTGCAAACAAAAGTTTTCAAAATATTGGAAGAAAATCTTTAGAAGCAATTATAACATTAAACAAAAGGTGTAAAAATAATAATACAATAATATGTCTATTATAGTAAAAAAAAGAAAAAGCAGGCAGAAAGCTGCATTATTTGTTGATACTGAAAGAACCTTCAGCTAAGGAAGCAACACAAGAATATCTGTGCAAAAGACTTTCTCATGTAAATATGGAAGAATTTTATAAGCCATGTTTCCAGGCTCTTTTTTTCACCTAGGAATACTGATAGAAAATTATTATCTTTTGAAATAGTGCCGCCTTTAAATATTTGCATATTGGTAGCATATAAGAAGATTACTAGCTACATAATTATTTTGGGTATGATCAGACTATTTTACCAGGTTCAATTTTAATTGAAATGTGTCTTTCCCAAAATGAAACTAAAACTTTCCTCTGTCCTCCCATGAATTGGAATACTTATAAGATATCAACAGTATCTTGTAAACAGTGGCAGGAAATAGTGAACTTATATGTTCTTTCAAATTTTTTTTAATTGAGCAATTTCATTCAAATAATTGAATTAATCAGAAAACTAAAAACTCAAAATGATCATAAAGTTTCTAATAGAAAGTAAGAAGTCTACATTCATAGCTGCCTTAGTTTGACATAAATTTACTGACTAGTATTTCAAATGAAGATATTCATAAAAGACCTATGTGTATGTACCCATCTAACTTTCTAAATATCTTTACTTAAATGTCTTGCCCTTGAAGGGCAAAATTTTCAAAACTATACTAATTTCCTACACATCTCCCGCAAACCTCCTTTCTTTGCACACCACTAACAGGTCTTCCTCTCTATAGTTTTTCTTCCTTCCAAGTTAGAATGATCTTTGCCCCAAAACGTAGACTTGATTCTGTCATTGCTTTATTTGAATCCCTTCAATGTTTCTGATTGCCCTTCAGTCATCTGAATTTGACTCACATTGCTCACTGCCCAAATATCCTGATTGGTCACTCTCTGCTCTGTCTCACAGTCTGTGCTTTACCCAGACAAGCTGAATTGCTCTAAGTATCTTACCCATACTTCCTTGTTCATAAACTCTAAAATACATACATCATTATTGTTAAGGGGGCAGGAAGAATGCTTCTTCCCCACTCCTGAAGTTTCTTCAATGTGTAAGAACCACTACTAGTATGATGCTGACTCTTCCCCAAAGAAAAATGAGTGCCTTGGATTTTAAAATGTTAACACACACTCTGGCTCTTATACCCCTTGTTCTTTCTGTGAGCCAGCTTACCCATAGGGGTATATGCTAGGCCTCATAATGCCTTCTGTCTCATAGGGGCCAGTCTTCTCCCTGTAGGGGAACCTGTGGTTATCTACCACCTCCAAAACTGAAAGGTTACATGTCTTTAATCCTGGGGTTTGGCATTAGAAAGCCTCCTGGCTCCTTGATATAGGACACATCTCCAATATCAGTTGTATCATTCTAAAGGTGACATTGTTTGTTGACCATCTACTATATATTTTTGTCCTATTTCTCAGTTCTTTCAGAATGTGGAAGGGACAAAGTGATTTTTTTATTGGAGACCCTTAAATCCTTCAAATTGTAATTAGATATGTGTCTTTGAGCATCTTCTATAAACTCTGACAGGCAGAGAAATATGTCAGTCTGTTTCACTGTTATATTCCCTGTAAACTAGCAAATGCCTGGCTAATAGAAAGAGCCTTATACCAAAATTATAATTAAACTTGTTTTAGCTTAAAAGTTAAAAAAAAAAAAAGAGCCTTATAAATACAGTATTATTAATTGAATAAATAAATGTATAAATAATTAGATCCCATACCTCCACACCTTCATCTTATTCACTATTCTATCATTGCTATTAATACCAGTTAAGTTGTACCTACTTCATTTATTTCTTACTTCCAATTTCTATCCAACATTTTCTATCTCAATAGATTTTAGACTCTTGACACCAATTTGATATTTTTATTCATTTATTTATTTATTTATTTATTTATTTGAGACAGAGTCTCACTATGTCATCCTCAGTAGAGTATGTGAAGTCACAGCTCACAGAAAGCTCAAACTCTTGGGCTTAAGTGATTTTCTTGTCTCAGCCTCCCAAGTAGCTGGGACTACAGGCACCCGCCACAATGCCTGGCTATTTTTTTCTTGCAGTTGTCATTTGTCATTGATGTTTAGCTGGCCCAGGCTGGGTTCGAATCTGCCAGCCTCAGTGTATGTGGCTGGCGCCCTACCCACTGAGCTATGGGTACTGCCAATTTGATAGATTTTAAAAATTTCTATTAATGGCATTGTAAGTTTTTAAAATAAATTCTAAATTAGAAACAGATTAAGCTAGCATATTAAGAATTTACTAATTTGCAGATCATTTTCATCCATTAGGTCACTGCAGAAAAATTGCAAATTTAGAAAATAGTTCAAAGATCAATTTCACAAATATTTCAGTCTTTAACTTCACATACTATAAATTTCTCTGATCCAGGGACTTACAATAACGTGTAGACATATTATGGTTAAGTATAGTTCAAAATAGCTGCAAAGAGTCAAGTTAGCATTTTGGAAAGTGGAATACTGGGTTAATAAATTACATTATCAGTAAAGCTAGGAAAGAAAGATTATTATATTTTCAAAGTTTCTAGTACTCTTCAATTTAATTTTTTTTTGAGCATTAAGAGAGAATAGCTATTAACATTCTAAATATGTTTGCTAATAAATTTTATAAGACTGCTGTTTTATATTTAAATAAATTATTTTAAAAGGACTGATGTATTCTTAATATGACTTCCCATTTAAAATGAAAGCATGAGTTTTCCCTTTGATAAAAGGAATCTATAATTTTATAATGAAAACTAACAGGAAAATATAATAGAAAAACCTGTGAGGAAATTTTTTTTTCTTATAAAGCATCTGTATTTTAAGTGAAAGATGCTTGCATAAATTAATCTGTGGCAACTTAATTTTTATTCATTTAATTATACTTAAGATTCCATGTATATGCATGAACACGTAATTAAACTTTTTTGTAAGATTTGTCTCTAGACTTGAAAGAAAATATATATATATTCTCAAATTTTGAGAATTATGATGCTACTGCATAAAACATAGGAAAGGATTATATGTCAATGGCTTTCTTTTGTATTTGTTACAAAAAGAAAAGCATTCCCAAAATAATTTTAAATGAAGATCTGAGTTGTGCAGGACAGGAACACAATGTGCAATAAGCAGAAGTCTTCAGGGATGTATTTTTAAACAGGAGGTTTTGAAAATTCCAAATTTAGCTTCATAAAAAGAGGTAGTGCAAGTGTGAAGCATGTGGTCATTTTGGCACACTCAGTGTATAACTTCTCTCTTTACCTATATAAGGATATAATAAAGCTTCAGAAATGTGCAAGGCAGAAATCTTCCAGTTCTGTTTATTCACTTTCAGTCAGGTAGTAAAATATCCTAATGTTCCATGAAGAAATTTTCAAAATGTACTACTGAAATAGCCTGCAAAAGAGAAATCAACAGCTTCTTTATTTATATACTGAACAGTTTACAGGAAAGGATCAGCAGGGCTTTTTTTAAAGCCAGCTATATCTGTATGTATCAATCCATTTTACTAAGTTTTCATCATCTTTGCTGCATTTTTTACATACTGTCTTGCCTCCTTCTTCCCTTTCAATTCCCCATATATGCCCACTTCCTCTCAATCTTTTTGTCTGTTTCATTCAATGTTCTTCATCATTTCCCATCTTTTCCCTTTCTGGCTCCCTCTGGCCTTCTTTCTCCATTGTAATTACTTCCCAGCCTCAGATTTGATTTAGAAATTCAATTTCTAATACACTCTCAATTCACTTCTTTGTTTTTTTTTTTTTGGTTTTTTTTTTAAAACAGAGCCTCAAGCTGTCACCCTGGGTAGAGTGCTATGGCATCACAGCTCACAGCAACCTCCAATTCCTGGGATCGAGCGAGTCACCTGCCTCCACCTCCCAAGTAGCTGGGACTACAGTCGCCCACCACAACGCCCAGCCATTTTTTGGTTGCAGCCGTCATTGTTGTTTGGCGGGTCCTGGGGCTGGATTCGAACCCGCCAGCTCAGGTGTACGTGGCTGGCGCCTTAGCCCGTTGAGCCACAGGTGCCCTGATATGTTTTTATACATATATATTTTGAGATAGTCACGCTTGGTAGACTGTCATGACATCATAGCTCACAGCAACCTCAAACTCCTGGGCTAAAGTGATCCCTCTTGTCTCAGCCTCCTGAATAGCTTAGATCACAGGAGCTCACAACAATGCCTGGCTATTTTTAGAGATGGCTCTCACTCTTGCTCAGGGTGGTCTCAAAGTTCTGAGCTCAAGCAATCCACCAACCTCAGCCTCCCAGAGTGCTGGGGATACAGGCGTGAGCCATTGTGCCCTGCAAAAATAGGTATATTTTATAGCTCTCCACACAGGATATATAAGTAAATAAACTAAAATATTTGCCTAGGTCTCTTGGTCATGGGTCTTTGCCAGCCATGTCTTCTTGATCAACAGTGACACCTCAGAATGCTGAATTTGAAGAGAACTCACGTGCAATGGACATGTATGCCCCCTTCTCCACATTCAGGACTAGGTTCTTTATGAAACAGGACAGATTTTCTCCTGATCTTTCATCCACTGTGATCGATGAATCCACAAGAATCAGGCCATTTTCATCTTCTGTCATTTTCTCAGTGTCTGGTGTCAAAAGCTGTCCTTGTGGGTCCCTCCACTGGACCTCAGGATCTGGGTGCCACCCTGTGGATTTGCAAGTCAGCTTAATGCCGCTAGTGCTCCCAGGTTCAATGTGAATCTGAGGAGCTATACCTGAGGCTGGGAAAAATCAAAGAAAGGCAGAGAAAGAATAAAGAATGTGTCTTTAAGAATTTTATAATCATTTCCTATGAACCAGTAAATCTTTTTTTAATAATTATCATGTATCCATATCAGATCTCTTCTTTGTGAAAATTGCAGTACAAAAATTCTGACTATTTGGGGTGGATGGTGGCTATGAGAATAAACTCTAGATTCAAAGGGTCAGGTTAGTCCCTGCTGACAATTCCTAACAATGAGAGTATAGCTAATTATTTCATCTCTTCATGTCTCAATTCCATTTCTGTAAAATGAGAATAAGTCTCAGCTCATAGGTTGGAGTAAGGATTATGCCGTATAAGGTGTTTTGTGGTTTGCGGTAAATTAACACTATTCACCATAAAGAATTAATTATTTAGGAATACAAATAAAACACTTGAATTTTCATTTGTCCCTTGGGCTTTTTCAATTTAAAAGGATGTCCTATTGTAGTTCATGAACTCTAGAAGTGAGGAAAAAGTGATTGTATTTTCTAAAGATTAAATTACATTTAATGGAACTTTATAGAAGTTTTACAGATTTTATTGGTTTATCACATTCTCTGCAGATAAAAGTATCAAGTTTTCCTTCAAATAATGCCATTCTGTTGAGTTTTCCTTCAAATAATGCCATTCTGGTTTTTTTTTTTTGAGACTCAAGCTGTCACCCTGGATAGAGTGCTGTGGCGTCACAGCTCACAGCAACCTCCAACTCCTGGGCTCAAGCGAGTCTCTTGCCTCTACCTCCCAAGTATCTGGGATTAAAGGTCCCTGCCACAATGCCTGACCATTTTTTGGTTGCAGCTGTCATTGTTGTTTGGCAGGCCTGGGCTGGATTCAAACCCATCAGCTCAGGTGTACATGGCTGGTGCCTTAACCCGTTGAGCCACAGGCGCTCAGCCGTCATTCTGTTTATGTTATAAAATATATAGGCTAAAGTTAGGCACAACCTTGGGAACATGCTTATTATGTTATAAAAACAATGAGGTCCAATTTCAACTGGAAAAAGAAAGGGGAGTGGAGGATGGCATATTTTGAGGCTTGGAAAGGGTTTTCTAATATTGTATAAGCCACTATGACCCAATTAGAGTTATCAGTCAATAAGAGTGGTCAAAAGGGATCAAAAAGTCTTAGTATTAGACAAAACCCAGGTTACTTGGTTCTCCCATCCTTGCAGCTTTAAGCTGGCACACTTGAGGTCTAGATGGCTGCTGCCATGGAACAGGCTGGCATGAATGAATGTTTCATTTTACCAATTTTCAGTCTAGGATTTTTATACTTTTGTGACCAAAACATGTATGGAGAGAAAAATATATAGTTTTCATCAGCATGATAAGAATGTCAGATTATGTGGGCTCGGCGCCTGTGGCTCAATGGGCTAAGGCACCAGTCACATACACCTGAACTGGCGGGTTGGAATCCAGCCTGGGCCCGCCAAACAACGACAGCTGCAACCAAAAAATGGCTGGGCGTTGTGGCGGACGCCTGTAGTCCCAGCTACTTGGGAGGCGGAGGCAGGAGACTCGCTTGAGCCCAGGCATTGGAGGTTGCTGTGAGCTGTAATGCCACAGTGGCCTGTAATCCTAGCACTCTGGGAGGCTGAGATTGGCAGGTCACTTGAGCTCAGGAGTTTGAGACCAGCCTGAGCAAGAATGAGATCCCATCTCTACTAAAAGTAGAAAAACTAGCTGGATGTTGTGGCAGGTGCCTGTAGTCCCAGCTACCTGGGAGGCTGAGGCAAAAGGATCACTTGAGCCCAAGAGTCTGAGGGTGCTATGAGATATGATGCCATGGCACTCTGTCAAGGGCAACAAAGTGAAACTCTGTTTCAAAAAAGAATAGTAACTAGATTGTTTAGAACATACATGTGACAACTTATTATTGCAGTATTTTTACAGCTTATATTGTAATTGACCAGAATGCAGTAGCAATAGACCAAGTACATTTCAAGGACCTATTATGTCACAAATTGGGAATTATGAAAGTTTGCTTCTGAAAATACTGCACTGAAAATGAGTTTAAAATCTGGGATATTTCTCCTGCCAGTAAGGGACATGAGAAGGTCACCCAAAGTTCTTTGGCATGGTGGGCCCATATTGGCTTAATAAATAGAATTCATGTGTGTTGTTCATGGAAGAAGCACATAGTGCAAATTGGAAAGCATTGTATAGGCTTTATTTTCTTTTCATTTGATTCAATTTAATATTTTTCCTCAGATAGAAAATACAACTACCTTTGCATCTCTGATTTGGTAAAGTCAAGGAAGTGGTTTATCACAGAATCTCACCTTCTGGGAGAAAGGAAATTAAAAATAGCTTCTAGGAAGTATATTAATTAACCGTCCTTGAGTCTCAGAACAAACTCAAGTGTAAGCATGATGCTGGAGTAGCTTCCAATATCTTCAAAAGGGAAATTCGTACTTCTAAAGAATTCAGAGATAAAAATGGGAGAGCAGTGGGAAACTATTTTCTATGCAGTGATAGAATTACTGTGTGCTAAGAACAGGAGCATCTGGGATAGTGCAAATCAAGCTGATCCAAAGAAATGACATACTGCTTTTTGAAGAAGCAAAGGTAGAAGCTGGCTCCTAAATTCAAAACCATTGATAAGAATTTCCCTAAGGTTTGGGAAGTGTTTTAAAATCCTCTAGAAGTGGACATGTCATACCTGGATTTCCCTGGAAATTACTACAGCAGAGTGAAAAATCCCTGCCCAGAAGGTGATACCTAAGAGGTGATGGGACAGTTGGGCTCACTCTTTGGGCTCTGGGGGTTCCTGGACAAAATGCTCCAGAGGGAGGGGCCCTCATTTGCATGGACAAGACACGTGCTGTAAAAAATCCTTAGCATATCTATTAAAGGATGAGGGCTTTTATAAACAACAAAAACTATTTTTGTATGAGATTGCTGAGATTAAATTCAGAGATGTATAAAGTGTCTTTTTGACAGAAACTCTACTACCCAAAAAAAAAAAAAGCTATTTAAAACTTTCCAGCAAGTCTCCTTTTTTTTTTTTTTTTTTGAGACAGAGCCTCAAGCTGTCGCCCTGGGTAGAGTGCTGTGGCATCACAGCTCACAGCAACCTCCAATTCCTGGGCTCAAGCGAGTCTCCTGCCTCCGCCTCCCAAGTAGCTGGGACTACAGGTG